>PVKP010002310.1:0-126014 GCA_004027715.1 Plecturocebus donacophilus
CCTGGCACCAGTGAAACTGAGTCTTGGATGCAGGGAGCATGGAGACCAGGGGTACAGCCCTTCCCTCACTCTCTGTGTTAATTAGAGAAGATGAACTATTGTAACAATAGCCCCCAGATCTCAAAGACTTTAGCATCTCACATCCAATGTGGGGCTGCCAGTGGCTGGGAGAGTAGGGGCTCTGCTCTAAAGGATACTTCCTTCTGGTGGCTCTTCCACCTACAAGGGCCTCGAGGTCCTCTCCAGTCTTCTCTATGACCCTGCCTACAGTCTGGGCAGTTGGAGGTGGAAGATTGTGTGGGAGGCTCGGCTCTGTGGGTTGGGCCTGGAGGAGCACCCATCCATCCTTCCTGTGTTCCCACTGGCCACAACATGTATACAAACAGCTGCAAGAAGGGTAGGAAGTGTAACCTGACAGCTCTGTCTGGCAAAAAGAGAAACCGTTTTGAAAAGAACTTGCTGGTGTCTGCTGCAATCTCCTTTGCTTCCTTCTGGCAGGTGAAGCTAGCCAGTGCTGAGAGGGTGTTCACACTTGGGCCACTTTCTCAGCCTGTCATCTCTTTCTTGGGTGCCAGAAGGAAGCCCACTCCAGCTGTGTCCTTTCCTGAATGGCCTTCAGCTTTCTTCCTAAAGAGGCAGAGAAAATAGCTTGAGGGCAGCGACAGCCACAGACCCACATTCCTGGAGAGATATCCTCCAGCTCCTAACCTGGTCTGGGGCCCACGGTAAACATTTGTTGAGTGAATAGCTGGCTGATTGAATGATTTTGGTGAACCTAAGTTTCCTGTCATTTGACTTTGACATATATTCATTTTAGAAGGCTCATCTCTTTACCCTTTGCACAAGCCTTCCTGATTGTTATCTATAGTTCATCTTTCCCAGGGAGATGGTTCAATTAAGACACCTCAAAATGAGTCCATGATTCGAAGGTACAGCTGACTGCACTCTGATTAACTTCCTATTCATCAGTCACAGAGATATATGATGAGAATTACCAGGGCAGGCAGGAGGGAGGGCAGGCAGGCTAGGGGGAAGTGAGATCGCAGCTGGAACATCAGGGTTTTGGGGTAAAAGAAGATGGGAAAACTGCCGGGAGAAGGATGAGGTCCCCAGGGGGAGGAAAAGCGCCAGCACGTAGCATGAGATAGGATGGAATCTTCTAGAAACTGTATTTATGGTGCTTTAGCACTAGAGTGTCTGACTCCGAAGTTAAAGTAATTTTCTTATGACGTGAAAAGGAAAATAAGTATGAAACGGTGGAGGAGGCTGATGACTAAGAGGCTTAAGTGAAGGAATTTGTGAGGTCCCGTCTCCCTTCAGCTTGGTGATCCCAGCATCTGCTTGGAAGGGCGGTGATGGTGCTTCCTGACCAGAGAGGGTGCTGCTCCCTCATTGGGTGTTCAAATGGTGGGAAAGACCTCCTACCCTCTCATGGCTTCATTGCTGTGTTCATGTCTGCAGCTCTTCCAGCTTCCAGTGGTTTTCTGGTGACTTTGGCATTCCTTGGCTTGTGGACACATCATCCGGACCTCTGCCGTCATTGTCACATGGCGTTCTCCCCTGCGTGCATGATTGCCTTTGTATCCACACTTACTCTTTCAAGGACATGGTCCTATTGGGGTAGGGCCTACCTTAATAACCTCATCTTAACTTGGTCATCTGCAAAGACTATTTCCAAATGAAGTCACATTCACAGGTACTAGGAGTTAGAATGTTGACATCTTTTCAGGGGACACAATTCAACCCATAACAATTACCAGGGGCATGCTGAAAATTCTCAGTGCCTCACCCAAGCCTAGAATCCTCACCTGACACCAGAGCCATACATCCCAGTATCTGCCAAACATTCCCATCTGGATGTCTCCTGAGCAGCTCCGGCGGTGTGTGGAAAAGCTGAGCTCTTCCCCTCCTCCCCTCCAATCCACGCCTCTCCTCGCAGTGCCTAGCTCAGGGAATTGACATCACTATCCACACGGTTTATGAGGAGAGACATGAACATCCTCTATGACCCCTCCTCTCTTTCACCTATCATGTTCAATTGTCCACCAGATCCTGCAGTTTTGCCACCTCAATATCTCTTCAATCCCACAGGCCACCAGGCTGTTTCTCCAGGATGATCGTGCCAGTTTCCCGACTGGCTTCCCTGCTTCTACTCTTGCCCAACTTCAGTCCAGCTTCTGCAAGTGTGACAAGGTGACCTTCCCATGGTGACATTTGCTGATCATCTCACTTCCTAGCTTGAAACGTCTTAGGAATCCCCCCCTTGCTTTTAGGATAAATCAAACAAAAAATCCTTGCATGGCCCTTTTACCTGTCCAGTCTCATTTCTGCCCCTTCCCCGTTCACGTCAGTTACTCTGAGCTAGAGAAGCTGCAGTTCCCCAGGCGCACCCTGCTTTCTCCCGCCTCACCTCCGGACCTTGGCAGATGCTGTTCCTTCTGCTGGAAGGTTCCTCTGCTCCACTTCCTCTTCCTCCCAGCAGCTGGTTAGAGTCCTCTGTCCACCCTCCCCTAAGTCCCAAGAGTATTCCCATAGTTTCTTCCCCTGTCGCAGTGGGTAGGGTGGGAACTGCACCTGATTCATTGTTGCATCACAAAGTCTGACATGAGTCTGATGCTCTGTGGTTGCTGACTTGGAAGTTTCATAATACTACATGTGTATAGATATTTTAGACATGGAGTCTCACTCTATAGTCCAGGCTGGAGTACAGTAGCATGACCTTGGCTTACTGCAACCTCTGCCTCCCGGGTTCAAGTGATTCTTCTGCTCAGCCTCCTGAGTAGCTGGGACTATAGGTGTGTGCCACCACACCTGGCTAAGTTTTATATTTTTATAGAGATGGGGTTTCTCCATGTTGGCCAGGCTGGTCTTGAACTCCTGACCTCAGGTGATCCGCCCACTTTGGCCTCCAGAAGTGCTGGGACTATAGATGTAAGCCACTGTGCTCAGCCCGTCATACTATCTTTGAATTTATGTTTTGTAACTGAAATCCAATGTGACAGTGGCAGAAGCACCGGGGATCCTCAGGTGGCCCAGGCACCACATCTCTAGCATGGATTCTCGGGTGCTTGCTTACCTCCCTTGGCCCAGCAACTTCTGGTGGTTTCTGTGCCCAGCAGGGACCTGGGTGAGGGCGTAGCTCTGAGTCACAGGACGGGAACCCAGGCGCCTGTGAAGGTCTGTGCTCACCCAGTGGGTATTCCTAAGGCAAGCCCATTCTAGTAAGACTCAGGTTTCTTCCTTTGCCTGACTTTGGCTTGAGGACTTCCATTAGCCTTGCTGAATTTTTCTAAAATTGTGCTGCTGCCTAGAGAGATGGAGAGACTGAGAAAGAAAGGAGAAATCTTTTCCAGCTTTTGAAACAATTGTTCCCACATTTTCATGTTGCAATGAGCCCTGCAAATTATCTAGCTGGTCCTGCCTGGCATATAGCATGTGCTCAAAATGGCTTAGTTTTAGTCCTCTTATGTAGCTCTCAAATCCACCCATGTTTCTTCTTTTTTTTTCCTTTAATTGTTTTTTATTATTTCTTTTTGTTGTTGTTGTTGTTGGACAGGGGTTTAGGGAATGAGGCGAAGTTCCTTCTTGTCCACTTCCATGACCCGAATCCATGACCAAACTCCTCCCTTCAACAATTTCAACAGCTCCTTGTTTGTCCTCGTATCCCAGGTCCCTAGTAGTGGGTTTGACACAGAGCTGGACCTCAGTAGGTATATGATGAATAAATAAATGAATTAAGTAAGTAGGAAAAATAGTCTTGAAAATAACCTGTTGTCAGTTCTGCAAGTTACAGTGACTCCCAGGTACACCACTGATAAATATCTCCAGGAATTAATCAATTTTGCACTCTGGCCTCTGCCAGGAGGTGGTCCGATCCCTGGACTGATCCATGTGGGCCGCCCCACTCAGGCTGTACTGCCCAACTTGGTCTAGTTTTTCCACCGTTCACCTAGGGAGAGCCCAGCTGCAGGCCACGGATGCACTGCGGGGCCAGAGAGGCTTCAAAGGGGGAAGCTGTCGCTGAGACATTTGAATGGACAAGGAGCAGGTTGTTAGCAGAAACAAGGACCTGTTAGGTCTTCATGATGTTTATTAAAGGTCACATCTGAAGCCATGTGGCCCAATAGCTTATATGCAGAATGTAGCAGTCAGGCTGTGCCTCTTTATGGAAGAAAATCGAATCCAAGTAAGGCAATGCTTGCTGGAGACTGAGAGTATGAGTCAAGTCCCCAAACACTGACTGAGGACTCTCCTGGACAGCAGTGCCTGCACACATGGAGAAGGTGCCGAAGGGCTGGAGCAGGTCTCCCCAGATGAGACTGTGGAGCTAACAGGTCGCTCTGCACAGGTAGAGCAAAGGCATATTTCCAGGTGAGAACAGGAGGCCACGCTGGAGGAGCAGAGGCACTTCACGTGGAGTTTTTCAGCTGATGCACCTCTGATGACAAAGGAAAAGGCCTGCTTCCAGGAGGGAGGGTAGAGTCAGAAGTGGCCTGCAGCAGGATACCATGTATGGCCTTGCATTCTGTTCCATAATCTATTGGCATGTTTTATTCATATTTCGGAATGACAGAATGATGCTGTACTGTTTAACATAACTATCGATGAGAATGCTCACATCTTAATTTGTAAAATAGTAGCAGTCATTAATTTAAAAAAAATGCTTGAGAACATAAAGAGGAAAATTAAAATGGCTCACAATACCACCAGCCAGGCAATCCTTACTGAGTTTTAGAAGAAATATCAAGATGATACATGCATACAAAGTCACAGAGAAAAATTCGAAATAAAGTCAGGTCAGTTCTTCCAGGCAATTCTGGAATGAAGCCAATGACAGATCTTCCATATCCATAAAGCAGGACTTCACCTCTGAGCAGGATGGAGTAACGGGGCCAGATTTACCCTCCTTCTTCAACAAAATGAGAAAAAAATACAGGAAATTACAGTTTTCCGTCATTGGATAACAGGCAGTGCTGGAGTGCACTGGGATCCCCAAGTGAAGAAAACAATGAAGGGAGTAGTATGATTGCCCTTGAACTGCCCTAAGAGACCTTGTAGGAGGAGAAGGGGGTCACTCAGATCCTGGGAATCTCCCTGAGTTGAGGAGATAGAATTGAGACTCTGGGGAGGCCAGGACAGCTAGGATACTCAGAGCGGAATATCAGAAAGGAGAAAATAGCACAGAAGGGAGGATGCTGCATGGAGAGAGAGCTCCCAAGAGTCCCAGAGGGTTCACCTTAGAGGTTCTGCCTAGTGAGGATCAATATATGACTGTGAGGAAACTTTCCAGGGCCTGGAAAGGAGCAGGTGGAATAATTCTTGATGATCATACAGGGCCAGGAATAGATTGTATTCCTGCCAACTAGAGTAAAAATAACATTGCAATGCACAGGGCATTGAGCAAAATGTTCAGTTTATGAAGCATTCGGTTACTGCCTCAGTGTTGGGCTAGAATCAGCTGTCAGTTAAAGATCACCCTGGTCCTGCCTAAACAAAAAACATTTAAAGAAAGCCTTGAAAAGATCAAGATGTTTTCAAGCAATTTAACTGGGTTCCAATGCAATGCTCAAGAATATTTGAAGGAATACAAAAATCAAGTATTAAAGTAAAGTTTACAATTTTTGCAACCCAACAAAAAAATTACCAAAATTACCAGGTATATAAAGAATCAGAAAAATATTACCATAATGAGGGAATCAATCAACCAATCACTCAATCCATCAATAAAAGCAGACTCAAAATGACATAGATGATAGAGACAGTTGTCAAGGTTAGATGTCATAAATGTATCTCCTATATTCAAGAAGAGAGAGCAAGGTTTTGTAACAATGGTCTGTGGGCCAAATCCAGCCTGGAGTCTATTTTTGTATGGTCTGAGTGCTAAGAATAGTTGTTTCTTTTCTTTAAACATTTTAAATATTACTTCAAAAATGGTGTAAAAAATGTGACAAAAACATTTATGCCTCCTAAAGCCTAAAATGTTTACCATCTGGTCCTTTGAAGAATAAGTTTTCTGACCCCTGAGGCCAGGAAAATATAGGTAAAGAAAATACGTGAGATGGAAAAGGTGCTGGAAGGAAGGGATGCTGGATGGTAAAGATGTTGATTGAAACAGCAGATACGACATTGCAGAAGAAAAGATTACTGAATTTGAAGACATAGCAATACACACCATTACAAATGAAACACAAAAAGCTGAAAAAGAAAAGAGCAACAGTGAAATGTGGGACAACTTCAAGGAACCTCTCCTCCATGTAACTGTAGCCCATAAAAAAGTCAGGTGGGGAGTCAGAAAAATTATATGAAGAAGTAAGTAATGGACAAACATTTTCTAATCTGATAAAAAAGTTTAAGTTCACAATTTCAAGAAGCTCAACAAACCTCAAGTAAAGAAACATGAAGAAAACTTCACTAAAGCAAATAAAAATCAAAATCAAAGTGTTTAAAACCAGGAATAGAGATGATCTTAAAAGGAGTAAGAGACACAAAACACATTATGAACAGTGAGCAAAAATCAGAATATCAGATTTCTCACCAGAAGCAATGTAATCCAAAAGACAGAAGATCAATGTCTGTCAAGTATCAAAAGCAAAAAAACATTCGACTTAGATTTATATTCCCAGTGATAATTTATTTCCAAAATGAAGTCCAAATAATGAGTTTTACAGGCTGTAGAAAAGCTTAAAGAAGTTGTCACCAGATACCTGTGCGGCAGGCTATGTTGAGACAGTCCTTCAGGCAGAAGAAACCTGATACCAATTGCAAATCCCAGTCTTCACAAAGGAATGAAGATCACAGGAAATGAAAACCATGTGGACAAGATTAAAGACATTTTCATATTTTAAAAATCTCTAAAAGGTAATTGATTGTTTAAAGTAAAATTAATGAAATATTGCTATGGGGTTTATAACATACTATATATAGAAATAAAAAATACAAAGCCCAGGAGGTGGAGAACAAATGTTCTTATATTATGTATAAAGTGGTAAGAAATATCTTGAAGGTAGGCTGTGATAAACTAAAGATACACATCGTAAAATGTAAAGGAACCACTATGACACAAAAGAAAGCCATAGCTATGACTATGGGAGATAAAATAGAATTATAAAAATACTTTTTATATGAAAAGTCACAAGTACATTAAAAGCACGTGGATGGAAAAAATGTGTTTCATGCTAACTAACTAACAGCAATAAAAAGAAAACTGGAGTAGCTACTTTATAAGATAAAAAGTAAAATAAGCAAAGAATAGTGTCAGGGATAAGTAAGGCCATTTTCTAATGAAAAAGAGGTTGTCACATCAATAGGAAATAACAATAAAAAATATTTGTGCACCTAAAAATGGAGCTTCAAAATACATGAAGCAAAAACTGGTAAAGCTAAAAGGAGAAGTAAACAAATCTACCATTACAGCCTAAGATTTCATACCTCTCTGTCGATAATTGATAGAAAAAGTAGACATAAAATCAGGAATGATATAGAGGAATTGAATAACACTATCAATCAGCAACCTAACTGACATTTATGGAACACTCCACTCAACAGGAGCAGAGTAGAGATTCATTTTAGGTGCACAGGGAATATTTGCCAAGAAAAGCTATATTCTGGCTCATAAAACAAACCTCAACACATTTATATTCTGGGCCATAAAACAAGTCTTAATATATTTAAAAGAATTCAAACCATGCCAAGCATGTTCTGTGATCAGAATGGATTTAAGTTAGATATTAATCACAGCAAGACATCTGGAAAATTCCCAAATATTTAGAAACTAGATAATACATTAAAAATATTTCTTCAGTCAAAGAAGAAATAAAATAGAAAACATTTTGAACTCAATAAACATGAAAATATGACATATGAAAATCTGTGGAATGCATATAAAGCAATAGTTAGAGGAAAAATTATAGTACTAAATGCCTACACCAGAAAAAAAGAAAGGCCTCAAATCAGTGATCTGAACCAGGGGTTGTCAAACTGTAAGAGATAGGCCAAATCCTACCTGCTGCCTGATTCTGTAAATAAAGTTTGATTGAAACACAGCCATGTTGATTAATTTGTGCATGGCCTATGGCTGCTTTCATGCAATAACAATAAAGTTGATTAACTATCTGCATATAAAAACTTCAAATATTACCCTTTAATCTTCCTGAATAAAATGTCCTGACTTGTGATCAATGCTTCTACTTTAGAACATAGAAAAAAAAAAAAAAGGACAAATGAAATCTAAAGTTAGCAGAAGAAAAGACATAATGAAGATAAAAGCAGAGAGCAATGCAGTAAAAAGCAGTAATAGCAATCAATGAAATTACATCTATGAAAAGCCTAAAAAGGGCAAATGAAATCTAAAGTTAGCAGAAGAAAGGACATAATGAAGATAAAAGCAGAGAGCAATGCAATAAAAAACAGTAATAACAATCAATGAAATTACATCTATGAAAAGCATACAGCCAAATCATACTTGATCCTGAAATAATTAATGCTTTCTGCCTAAGACCAGAAACAAAGCAAGAATATAAATTATGAAAACTCTAAAGCATTGCTGAGAGTGTTAAAGAAGGCACAAATAAATGGAGATGTAAACTATGTTCATGGGTCAAAAGGCACAATAGTTGTAAGATGTCAGTTCTCTTCAAAATGATGTGTAGATTCATCATAAGTCCAAAGAAACCCCTGCAGCTTTCTTTTTCTAAATTGCTGAGAGTGTTAAAGAAGGCACAAGTAAATGGAGATGTAAACTATGTAAATGGGTCAAAAGGCACAATGGTTGTAAAATGTCAGTTCTCTCCAAAATGATGTGTAGATTCATCATAAGTCCAAAGAAATCCCAGCAGCTTTCTTTTTCTAAATATTTATAAGCTTATTTTAAAATTTATATGGAAATGCATAGAATCTAGAAGAGCCAAAACAACATTGAAAACAGGAACAAAGCTTGATTTCAAATTTATTATAAAGTCACAATAATCAATAAAGTGTAGTACTGACATATATACTTAGATAAACGGAACAGAAGAAAAAGTAGAGAAATAGATATACATATTTTTGATAAACTGATTTCCTATAGTTGCAATGCAATTTAGTTTGAAAATGACATTTTCTTCAATAAATGGTGCCAGAGCAATTGCGATATGCAGAAAAATGAATTTTGATCTTTACCTCACACCATATGCAAAAATAAACTTGAAATGAATGATAGACCTAAATGCAAGAGTTAAACGACAGAGCTTTTAGAAGCTAACACAGGAGAAAATCTTTATACTTTGGGTTTGGCAAAGGTTCCTTCAGTGTGTACCAAAGAGAACAAATTATAAATATAAAAAGTAGAAAATTATCATAATTAAAAACCTTTACTATTCAAAAGAAAAGGCAAGCCATAGACTACAAGAAAATATTGGCAAAACATGTATTTTACAAAGGACTTTTATGAAGATTATATGAAAACTCCTCCCACTAAATTGTAAAAAGACAAATGACCCAGTTAAAAAAAGAACAAAAGATTTGCATAGACTCTTCACCAAAGAAGATATATTAGTGGCAGGAAAATACCTGAAAAGATACTTAACATCTTTAGTTGTCAGGAAATGGCTGTGAAAACCACAATAACATATTGCAACACACCCACTGCAATGACTAAAAATAAATAAAGACTGACTACTAATTGTTGTCAAGTATGTGGAGCAATTGGAATTCTCATAATGCTTCATACGAATGTGGAAGGATACAACCATTTTTGAAAAAAATGGCAGTTTTTAAAATAAAGTAAGTTAAATGTACATCTACCATGCAACCCAGTCATTCCATTTCTAGATATTTACCCAAGAGAAAGGAAAGCATGCAACACAGACTTGTACAGAAATGTTTACAGCAGCTTTATTTGTTATAGCTCAAATGTAGAAACAACCCAAATGTTCATCAACAAATGAATAGCTAAAGAAATTGCAGTATACACATGTGATAGGAGACTACTCAGTAACAAAAGGAATAAATTATTAGTGCATGCAACAACGTGGATGAATCTCAAAATAATTTTCCAGAGTGGAAGAATCCAGACAGAATGGGCACATGCTATGTTTTTCCATATATATGAAAATCTTGGAAATGAAAACTAATTTAAGGTAACAGAAAGAATATCAGTGAATTACTGAAGAGTTGAGGAAAGAGTGAGTAAGCATGGATTACAGAAGGGCATAAAGACGCTTTTAGGGATGATGGGTATGTCCATTTTCTTGATTGTGGTAGTGATTTCCCACATGCATATATATGTCAAAAGTTATCAAACTGTAAACTTTAAATATGTCCTGTTGATTGTATATCAATTGTACCACAATAAAGCTGTAAAGGAAGCAAGTTACTGCCAGTAAATCAAAAACAAAAATACCTGAACCCAAATTGAGAAAACGAAAAAGAGAAATAGACAAATCAATAGTTATAAATTGGGATTTTAGCATTCATAGCTTCATCATTGACGGAACAAAAAAGGCAAAAAGTCATTAAGGATCTAGAATGCTTGAACAACAGTATTATCCAAATTGACCTACTTGAGGTACAGAAAAATCCCTTCAAGTTCTTTGAATAAAATGCATGTGGAATATTCACTGAGCCAGATCACATTCTGAATCATAAAACAAGACTCAGTAAATGTCAGAGTTTTGAAATTAGTTAAATAGAAAATCCCCTAATTTTTGGAAATAAAACTACATTCGTAAATAACCAATGGGTCAAAGAAGAAATTGAAAGGGAAATAAGAAAATATTTCAAACAAAATAACAATGAAAATACAAGTTAACCAAATGTGTGAAATATCACTAAATTAGTTCTTAAAGGGAAATTTGTACTTTTAAATGCTTATATTGTAAATGAAGAAATGTTTAATACTTTTAAACATTTCTTTAAGATTTAAGGTTACACTAAGAAGCTAGAAAATGCAGACCTACATTACATCAAACTAAGGATAAAGATGTAAAAGAGATACAAGTAGAAGTCAACAAAATAGAAAGAAACAGAACACTACAAAAAAGACAGTCCGAAGGGCTGAACCTGATAAGGACAATGTAAGAAAAGTACAGGCCAATATTCCTATACACAATGACACAAAAATCATCAGCAAGTCCAGCAAATAGAAAAAGAATCAATTGTTTGCTCCATGAATGGAAGGTTTGTTTAACATTAGAAAAACAATCAGTATCAGTTACCATATCATCAGAGTAAAAAAAAAAACAACAAAAAAAACCCACATGAACATCTCAATAGATGCAGAAAATCAACACATTCTTAGTAAAGACTGTTGACAAAGTAGAAATTGAAGGTAATTTTGTCAATCTGTAAAGGGAGTCTACTAAAACCTACAGCACGCGTCATATATTAAACATTGAACATCATACGGTAAAACACTGAAGGCTTGCTTTCCTCCAAGAAACAAGGCAAGGCTATCCATCCTCATCATTTCATTATGAGGGAGGTCCTAGCCAATATAATAAGGTAAGAAAAAAAAGAGAAGATGAACAACGAAGAAGAACTAATTTCTATATGACATGATGATATATTTAAAGAGTTCTAAGAAACCTATAGGAGAAAAACCTACTAGAACAAATAAGTGAATTTAGCAGTTCCACAGGATTCAAGTTCAATATGCAAAATTTACTGGTACTTCTATGTTTTAGCAACAAACAATAAAATAAAATGAAATAAGATATCATTTACATAAAATTGAATTAAAAGCAAAGTACATGGGGATAATTTTAAAATTTGTGCTAGAATTTTACAGTGACTACTACAGAATATGGAGCAGAAAAATTAACACCTACTAAATGGAGAGATATGCCATTTTAAAACATTGGCAAATTTAGTATTATTATGTTCATGCTCCCTACATTGGTGTATAGGTTCCACGTAGCCTCAATCAAAATCATACCAGCTTTTAAAAAAATTTTAGCAAGTGGATTTTATAATTATATGAAAATGCTAATATATAAAATTTATAAAATTCTAAGCATTTATTCTTGTTAGGATAGTTAAAACTTTTTGAAAAAGTCAAATAAAGTTGGAAGACTTATTCTACTTGGTATCAAGACTTATAATGCTACATTTTCAAAGCTATGTAGTAATTTTTAGAGTAGACAAATCAATCAGTCCTACAGATTTTAAGATCTCAAGATAAAGCCACATAAATGCAGTTAATTGACTTTCAACAATGATGTCAATGTGTTTTAATGGAGAAGACAGTCTTTTTAATAAGCAATGTTGAGACAGCTCAGTATACATATATAAAATCCCCCCAATAAACAAATCCTGACTCATACTATACACAAAAAATTATTCAAGATGTGTACAAAACTAAATGTACAAGGTAAAACTACAAAGCTGCTAGGAAAAAGCCTAGGAGAATATCTTCTTGAATATACAATAAGCAAAATGTCCTTAAAGGACATTACAAAGAATGACCTATAAGAGAGAGAAAAAATAGATAAATTGAAAAATTGATAAATTCATTAAAATTAAAACTATCCAAAGCCATTCTCCAGAAAGTTCAAAGGCAAGCATAAGTTTGGTGAAAGTATTTGCAAAATGGTTTTGAACAACCCTTTCCAAAACAAGATGTTTGTCCAATAAGCACATTAAAAAAAAAAGCTCAGCATTATTGCTGATCAGAAATGGTAACATACACTAAAACCACAAAGAGATACTTATACCCACTAGCATGGTTAAAAAGAAAGTCTAAGGATATCGGAGTGGATGTTGAGCCTCTGGCATTCTGGCAAAATGGTTTAACCACTTTGAAAACTGTTAGGCTATTCCTTATGGAGTTGCATGTACAACCACATTATATCCCAACAAGTCCACTGTTGGGTGTTTATCCAAGAGGAGTGGCAACGTACAAAAATGTGTATATGGTAGATTTATTTTTTAAGAGATAAAAGCTGGAGACAACAGGAGAATGTATAAATACATTGTGATATATCCACAGAATATTACTCAACAGTAAAAAACAAATTTCTGACATATGCAACAGCATGGATGCATCTTAAAAATGTCTTGAAGGAAAGAAACAAACACATCATTTGTTGCTGTTTGCGTAAAGATCGAGAACAGGTGATGGAAAACCAGAGCAATAGCTGCCTGTGAGATCTGGGGAGTTGACTGAAAGATGTTTGAGGGAACTTGCCCAACAGGATGAAAATATTCTATATATTTTTTATTGGGGTAATGATTACATGGGCTTACACGTTTGTCAAAATTAATGAAAATGTACAATTGAAATCTATGTATTTTGTTATGTGTAAATTACACCTCTATTAAAAACAGTATGGTATGGGAGGAAAAAAAACAAGTAAAATTGTGTTTCCCTGTCTCCTTTGACTGTTGCTATCTTCAAAGATAACTGTCATTAACCATACCTCATGTTATAGCACGTCTCCAAAGTTGTGTGTATATATAATATGGTAATATAGAATGCATAAAATTGTTTAGCTTTTGTATTAGGGTTCTCTGTATTATATATATATATAATATTTATCTCTGTATTATATATATATATAATATCTCTGTATTATATATATATAATATTTATATATTTATATTTATAATATTTATATAAATATATTAAATAAATATAAATATATTTATAATATTTATATATATAATATCTCTGTATTATATATAATATTTATAGAAGATATATTCTATATTATTTATAGAAGATATATTCTATTAAGTGAATTAAGTGAATTAAGTGATATATTCTATTAAGTGAAATGATGTATAATGAAATCAATTTTAAAAATCAACATTATAACAAAATAATGTTGAATGAAATGACATATTTGAGGATCTGCTTATGTTGTTTTGCTTAAAGCTGTAGTTTCCAAGAATGTATGGACAACACTAAGACAGAACTTAACTTGTGTATATACGTATAAAACCCCACACATACATATGTATATGGAGAGGGAGAGATAGAGCTTTATTATAAGGTATTGGCTTATGTGATGTGGAGACGGAAATGTCCCACGACTTGCCTTTTGCAAGCTGGAGGCTCAGGAAAGCTGGTGGTGTAATTCAGTTTCAGTCTGAAGGCCTAGGAACTGGGGGAGCTAATGGTGTAATTCATAGTCTGTGGGCAGAGGAAGATGAGATGAGATGTGCCAGCTCAAACAGACAGGAGGGATGCAAAACATGCGAGTTGCTCCTTCTGCCTTTTGTTCTATGCAGGCCCTCAGCAGATTGGATGGTGCCCAGTCCCAGTGGGGAGGGCTGTCAGTATTACTGAGTACACTGATTCAAATGCTAGTCACATCTGGAAACAGCCTTCCAGACACCCAGAAGCATGTTTAATCAGGGTACCTTGTGCCTAGCTAAGTTGACACATAGAATCAACCATCACAATTTCCGTCTAACACCGGGTCAGTGCTCACTAGAGATCCTTTACTATAACTGTATTCATTCTTGAATGGCTCAACTCTGTCATCAAAACTTTCTTCATAAGGGACTAATGGGCAATTTATTTCCTGTGTTCTTACAAGTCTGTGAGTGCATGTCTGACACCCTTATACTTGAACCACACCTGGTTGGGCCTGCAGTTTTTGGATTACACTTCTTTTCCCCTTTCTCGAACTCACAGATGCTGTGCCATTTCATTTCTAGATTTTAATGTTACTATAAAGAAACATGAGTCTGGCTTTATTTATCTGCCTTTTACGTAAATGTTTTTGTGTTTCTTCTTTTCAGATGCCTCAGGAATTCTCTCAAGTTTTTGGGTGATCTGTAATTTATTAAGATTCATCTTGTTTGTGCCTATTTTGTATCAAATTTCCTATAATCTGGCCTGCTTGGAAGATTGTTCCCATGTGTAGATTTGATTCTGCCTTCATTTAAGGAAAGTTTTTTTTCCCTATTATATCTTTAATTTTTGGTGCCACATTTGTTTCTTTGCTTGAGGGATACTAGTTAGTCTTTGCTCTGTGAATACTGTTGAGATGATATCTATCATCTTCCAATTATCTTAATATAGTTGTCCCAAGTACACAGGTGTTCAGCTCTCTCTCCTCTGATATTTCAAGACCGAGGGCCTCTGACAGCAGACCTTTTACATAACCCAGGATGATGATTATTCCAGGGCATCATCACGTCTGCAGAAGGACCCTGACTCCTGCCCCAGGGAACCAGCACAAGCTCTTAAGATGAGCTTTCTGGCAGCAGCAGCAAAACTTTCACTGTGGGTGGGCCAGGTTTTCTGTTGTCCTCTGTCCTTCCTTTCAACACCCCATTTCCTATACATTCTGTCCCTCTTCATTCCAAACAAAGACCTCAGAAAAAGATTTGATATTGGTCACTAAGCCTCCTCTCCCATGTTGGGGCTCTATTTCATTAAACCCAGATACTTCCCTGGGTTGCAGCCTTCAGCTGAAGATATTGGAAATGGAGAGACCTTCCTGGGCCCACTGCTGCACCCACAGGTTGGATGGTCACACTTACTGGTCTGCCTAAGTTCATCTTAACCTATTAGTCTTGCATCTCAGCCTCAACCCCTATGGTTCCAATTCCTGCAAAGCACCTGTCCTTCTTATCCAAGGAGGGGCCTCCAGGAGTGCTGCCCTACCTGCCCACTCACCTTGGCACCTGCTCTGAAGGGCACCCAGCTCCTCATGCATCAGGCTTTTTCCTCTCAGGTAGCATGTCGTGTGGAAGAGTCCTCTCACTCTCAAATGAGCTGTAAGTCTCTAGTCACTGGAAACATCTAATATTTGTGTGAAGCTTGATAAAGTGTTAAATCGGGGGAGGAAACATCCCTAGACAAACTGAGAGCTTTTCTGTTAAGGTGTAATTGCTTTTATCACCTTTATGCAAAAAGTGATCGTTAGCCTAGCTACTTGAAATGCACTTTTCTCTCTTCTATTTATTTTAAGAATCACTGGGATTTAAAAATATCCTTCACAATAGTTATTTCCAGCATTGGTGTTATGCATCAAGAGGTAGAAAGATGGTGGGCTTGGGTAGTCACGTTTCCCCCTCTTCTCATGTTGAAATGCCATCTCCCCACAGAGCCCCTCCCATCTCCTGTCATTCAAAGCCACTGCTGCGGTCTTATGCTTACAGTGGACATTTGCTTTCTCATATGCTCACTCCCATCAGCCTTGCCAGGGAGTGAGGTGTTCACACACATGCCTCTTCATCAACTCAGCTGATGATGAGTGGACATGTGTGCTTAAGTTCACATTTTTATCAATACCCAGAATTATGTAGGGCACAGAGGAGGCCTCAGTGTTTGCTGAATGCTCAATGGCTTTTAATAATTGGGGAAAAAATCCACTTGAAATGCTCAGGCTGCTACAGACTTATTACTTCAACCCAATTCCTGATTTTTTTCTTTTCAAGAACAAAGCTTTCTTTCTGATCAATGGTTTCAAACATAAAAATCCAAGTCAGTGCAGTCAGTCAGTCATTCTAACCTTCAGCTTGAATATTTCCTCATTTTTATGGTTGGGTTGTTTGAAACACAGTCCAAAAGGGAATGGAATGATGATTTTAAGTAAGGTTCTACTGATCCCAATTTGAGAAGGTCTTTCAGACCGTTGGGTGATAGAACCTGGATATTAAGTGTCACTCAAAGGTAACTGGCAAAGAAGATAGATTACTATTTCTAGGTAAACCGTAACTTTTCATTCTAAAGCTGTGCCACTTTGAAGTTCTCAGCCCCAATGTCATAGCAAGGCATTGCATTGAATAATAATTGTATTTCTCACAGGACATTACCCATTTTTTTGTCTGACCTTTGAGAGGAACAGCTTTTAATTTTGATCAATGTATTTCCTTTTGAACTTTAAGGAGGGGTTGCTGATTTACTCCTCTTCAGATCTTGACAAAGAGACATCTCTACTCTAGCCCACTAGTTGCCAGAGTGCACCTCATCTTGGGTATTAATGGATGGAGGCATATGGGAACAAATTGGTATCTTCCTAGTTTGTTGAGGGAAGTGTGGCTAGCTGAAAATGTTATTGCCACCATCCTAGGGCAGCTATAAAAGAAGTTAGTAAAAGTCAGTTTTATAAAGTTCTTTTTCAGGCTGAGGAGGATTATTGGTTGTCACTCAGAAGAATCTGCTATAATTTCTATGATGCTATAGCAAATAAAAAAGTGATTTGTAAAATTACTCTTAACTTCCTTGGAAATGAGGGAGTGCTTCATTCCATTTTCTGAAACTGAAATATGGTTTAAGTTAAGAAGCAGCATTAAGAATTGCTGCTGTAGCTGTTAAAACTATGATGTAGCTGTACATTTATCTAGGTGGAAAGATAGTCACATTGTGTTAGTGTAAAAAGTGGGTTGAAAAATGCAATATAAAGCGTGATCCTATTTTTGTTTAAGAAAAGTATGTATATTTGCATAGGAAAACTCTGGAAAAATGTACTGGCATTATCATGAAAAGAAATAAATAATAAGAAGAAAGGTAAACATACCAATAAAAATGAGCAAAGCATACATATAATTCATAAAAAGGAAATGCAAATACACCAAAATAAAGGAATATTTTAAACTTCATTTTTAAGCACAGCAAAAATTTAAAATGACAATGAGACAGCTTTATATTTGTTTATCAGTTTGGGAAAAATGCTCAATATAAAGAAACACCCAGTGTTAGTGAGACAGAAGACAAAAGGCATGTTTACACAACTGGTGGTAGTATATTTTGGTACATATTTAAAAATATATACATTTATCACAACCTTATTGTATAAGATGTAATTAACAGAAGAATTGGCACGCAGTATGCTGTGCACAATGTATATAAGGTGCACACTCTTTAAAGTGTAAAATGAGATAAAATTTGCCATACGTATGCATGCATGAAATCATGACAAAAATCAAGTTACATTTTTGTGACTATGTCTTGGAAGAATAAGTTTGTATTTGTGATGAAATCTAATTTACTGAGTTTTACATTTATAATTTATGCATTTCTGGACATATTTAAGAAAACTTTTCCCAACCTGTGGGCACTAATATTTCTCCTAAAAGTTTTATAGTTTTAGTTCTTACATTTATATCTATGATCTGTTTGGATTAATTTTTGTTTTTGCTTTTGTTTTTTTGAGATGGATCCTCGCTCTGTTGCCCAGGCTGCAGTGCAGTGGTGCGATCATGCTTCACTGCAACCTCTGCTTCCCAGGTTCAAGCGATTCTCATGCTTCGGACTCCCAAGTAGCTGGGATTACAGGCATGCACCACCACTCCTGGCTAATTTTTGTATTTTTAGTAGAGACGGGGTTTCGCCATTGGTCAGGCTAGTCTTGAACTCCTGATCTCAAGTGATCTGCCCGCCTCAGCCTCCCAAAGTGCTGGGATTACAGGCGTGCACCACCATGCCTGGCTTTGATTAATTTTTGTATATCCAATGAAGTAAGAGTTGAAGTCCTTTTTTGCATATGTCTATCAAATTGTTCTGCATCATTTGTTGAAAACTATTTTCCTGTTGAATTGCATTAGAATGTTTGTAGAAAAACAGTTGGCAATATATGTGTGCATCTATCCCTGTGCTCTCTGTCTAGTATGTCCACACTACTATCTTGATTGCTTTAGCTTTATAATCATTACTGAAATTAGACTTTGTCCTCTTTTAAAAGTTGTTTTGGCTATTCCAGATATTTTGGTTTTCCTTATAAAATTTAGAATCAGCTAGTCAATGTCTAGGAAAAGAAGCCTGTAGGGTTTTGATGGGATTGGGTTGAACACATACATCAGTTTGAGGAGAATCAACTTCCTTTTTGATACGGAGTCTCGCTCTGTCACCAGGCTGGAGTGCAGTGGTGAGATTTTGGCTCACTGCAAACTTTGCCTCCTGGGTTCAAGTGATTCTCCTGCCTCAGCCTCCCGAGTAGCTGGGATCACAGATGTGCACCACCATGCCCAGCTAATTTTTGTATTTTTAGTAGAGATGGAGTTTCACCATGTTGGCCAGGATATTCTCGAACTCCTGACCTTGTGATCCACCTGCCTCAGCCTCCCAAAATCCTGGGATCACAGGTGTGAGCCACTGCCTGGCCAAGAATTGACTTTTCAACAGCATTGTGTCTACTGATTCATGAATATGGTTTATATTTCCATTTGTTTATGCTTTTTAAATGTCTGTCAATAATATTGTGTAGTTTTTGGTGTTCAAGTCTTGCAAACTTTTTGGCAAATTTATCTTTAAGTATTTCATATTTTTTGATGCTATGATAAATATTATTTTTAAGGAATTCCTCTTTCTTATTGTTGCTATTATGTAGAAATAAAGTTCTCTTTTTATTTATTGATGCTGTATCCTGAAACATTGCTAAACTCACTTACTGGTTCCAGTTGCTCTTTTTTGTAATCCATAGGGTTCCTACATGGATGTCATTTGTCAACACAGAAAGTTATAATTCATTTTTTAAGTCTGGATTCCTTTTTCTTGCCTGACTTCACTCTTCAAAATCTCCAGTATGATTTTGAATAGAAGTGCTGAAAGCAGACATCTGTTTTTTTGTTCCTTAGCGTAGGGCAAGAGCACTCAGTCTTTCACTATTAAGTATGATGTTAGCTGTAGATTTTGAGGAAGTTCCCTTCTAGTCCTTTTTTGCATAAGTTTTTGGATGTTTGCTTGCTTTTACAAGTAATAATTGATGTTGGATTTTGTAAAATACTTTCTCTGCATTTATTGAGATGGTCATCTTATTTTTGTTTAGTTAATATGGTAAATTATAATTTCCAATGTTAAACCAACTTCACAATATTGGGATAAAGTCCACTTGGTCCTGATGTACTTACTATCTCTTAAATGTGTTATTGAATTCAATTTTCTAAAAAATTACATTTTATTAATGTTATAAGGAATATCTATAGTTTTCTCTTTTCTAATGTCTTCCCTTGGTTTTGATAACAAAGTAATTCTGGCCTCTGAAAAGTATAAGAAATACCTTTTGCTCTTTAATTTTCTGAAAGACTTTGTATAGATTGGTACTATTTCAAAGTTAAATATTTGACACAATTCACCTTTGCATCCATTTAGCTCTGTACAATTTTGTGAAAGGGGCAAAAGATTATTAACTATAAATTTAATTTCTTTAATAGATATAGGGTTATTCAGGATATCTATTTTGTCTTGCATGAACTTTGGTGGTTTGTATCTTTTAAGAAATTTGCTTATTTCATCTATGTTGTCAATATTTTTATCATAAAGTTATTCATAATATTCTGTTCTTGTCCTTTTAATATCCATTGAATCTGTAATGATATCATCTCTATCATTTCTAATATTGGTAATTCTTTTTTCTTTGTTTCCTGATCAGAATTTGCTAGGGATTTATAAATTTTACTGATTTCCTCTAAGAACTAGATTTTGATTTCATCAATCTTCTCTGTTGATTTTCTATTTCATTGATTTATACTTTCAGCTTTATTTTTTTCTTTCTCCTTATTGTGATGTTTAATTTGTTCTTCTTTTTCTAGTTTCTTATGGAGATTATTGATTCAGAACTTTCTTCAGTTCTAATGTAGATCTTTAGTGCTATACATTTGTGTTATATTTTCATTTTGTTATTTTCTGGATACTTCTAATTTCCTTTAAAAAAGCTTTTCTTTCACCCATTTGCTTTTTGAAAAAATTCCAGATATCTTTTTGTTGTTTATTTTCAACTTTATTATATTTTGGTTAAAGAACATCCTTTATTGACTTTAATTGTTTAAAATTTATTGAGACTTGTTTTATGGCCCAAAATATGATCTCTTATAAATGCATTTATATGCTCTTGAAAAGAAAGTGCATTTTGTATTTGACTGGCATGCCATATAAATGTCAATTAGTTTAAATTGAGTGTTAGTATTGTTAAAGTCTTCTATATTTTTCTTTATATTATGCACACTTGTTTAATCATTATTGAGAGGGGATTATTTAAATCATCAACATAATTTTGGATTTGTCCATTTCTAATTAATGTTTATCAAATTTTTCTTCATACATTTTGAAGATTCATTATTAAGTGCCTAAATTTAGGGTTATTATGTTCTTTTTCTGAATTAACAAAAGTAGTAAGTATCTCTCTTTATCCCTAGTAATATTATTGACTCTGAAATCTTTGTTTACTATTAATATAGCCACACCATCTTTGTTTTCATTAGGGTTAGTGTGGTATATCTGTTTCCATGCTTTTATTAATAGTTAAAATCTATCGTGTATTTTTATTTAAAGTACACTTCTTGAGTGCTGCATACAAGTGTGTGTTAGTTTTCTTCCAGTCTTATAATCTCTGCCTTTTCTTGGAATGTGTAGATCATTCACATTTAATGTGATTGCTGTGGTTATCTTTAATTCTACAATCATGCAATTTGTTTTTTCTTTATCTCATCCATTCTTTCTTTGGGGTTTCTTTTTTTCTGCTTTTTGTCTTCTATATTTTGGATTAATTTTTTTAATATGATTCCATTTTATCTCTGTTGTTGACATATTAGCCATAACTCCTTGGTTTTGAGTAGCTGCTTTAGGGTTTATAGAAGGGATAAAGAATCATTATTTGTAAAGAGCCGGATAGTAAATATTTCAGGCTTTATAGGCTGTTATGTTCTCTATTATAACAGTAAACTCTGCCATTGTAGTGTGGAAATAGCCATAGATGATAAGCAGACATAAATAAATATGTAGATGTAAATAGATAAATGTGTTTAGCTTTTAACAAAATGTTATCAGAAAAAACAGGCGTCCAGTCATATTTGGCCCATGTGCTGTGGTTTGCTGTTCCATCTTTAATTTTTCACCAACCAATTCCATCTCTCCTTCCTAGTCTTTATGCCGCTATTGTTTTATATTTTACCTCTAAATATATTATAAATCTCACAATAGAGTGTTATTGTTATTGCCTTAATAGTCAGTTATCTTTTAATGAGTTGTAAAGAGGAGTTTTTCTAAAGTTTACTTCTATATTTACCATTTTGATCTTCCTTGCTTTGCATAGATTTTTACGCCTAGTATAATTTTTCTTCTGCTTAGAGGACTTTCAGCATTTCTTGTGCTAAAGTTTTGTTGGTGATAAATTCTTTCAGCTTTTGTTTGTCTTAGAAAATGTACTTTGTTTTCATTTTTGAAAGATGTTTTCACTGTTTATTGAATTCTACGTTGACTTACTTTTAGTACTTACAGATGCTTTAACGCTGTCTTCTGGCTTACCTTTTTCTCAATGAGAAGTCTGTCACATCCCTATCCTTGTTCCTCTGTATGTAATGGGTATTCTCTGAATGCTTTCAAAGTTTTCATTTCTCACTGGTTTTAAATAACTTTATTAGGATGGTTTCTGTCTAGTTTTCTTTACTCTTCTTGTGTTTGGTCTTTGTTAATCTTCTTGAATCTACAAGTTTATAGTGTTGTCAATTTGGAAAATTTGGAGGCATTATTTTAAATTTTTTTTTCTGACTCCACTGACCTATATCTTTTCATTTTGTGATTCAGCACATATTGGGCTACTTGAAGTTTTATCAAAATGAGTTCTCATTTTTTTTTCAGTATTTTTCCCTCTGTTTCTTTTTGGTTGGTTTCTATTGCTTATTTTCAAGTTCCATAATCATTTCTTCTGCAATTTCTAATCTCCTGTTAATGCTATCTAGTATTTTTTTCATTTCATAAATTGTATTTTCATCTGTAGTTCATTTTCAGTCTTTTAAATATCTTCCATGGCTCTGCTTATGCATAAACTTTCCTAGGCCTTCTCGAGCATATGAGACGTGGTTAAAGTAATTGTTTTAACACCCTTGCTTGCTAATTCTACCATTTGTGCCATTTCTGGGTATGTCTTCTTAGTTCATGTGTACCACTCATCGTGGGTTGTATTCTCCCCATGTCTGATATTTTTTGATTTGTTGTCAACATTGTTTATTTTATCTTATTGGGTGCTGTCCATATTTATATTCCTATACAAAATTTTAAGTTCAGGGACACAGTAAAGTTACTCGGAAATAGTTTGATCATTTAGGCTTTTTAAAAAGCTTTTTCAGTTGGGACCAGTATAGGCTTTAATCTAGAGCTAATTTTGACCCACAAAGAAGGCAGATATTCTGACTCTCTACCCAGTGCACCACTAATTACAAAGCTTTCCTCTAGGGCTGGCAGAAACACCATCTTTCTAAGTTTGTGTAAGCTTCTGGGATTTTCTCTCTGTTCCTTTTGGACAGTTTCCTCCCTGGCCTTGGGTAGTCTTCTCACATACATGTCGGATCTATACTTGGCTGAAGACTTTTGGGAGGCACTCTACAGAACTCCAGAGCTCTTTTTCTGTGTAGTTCTTTCCTCTCTGGTACTCTGTCCTATAAGTTTTGGTTTCTTTGGTCTTCCTGGACAAAGTTTGTTTATCAGCTTTGTTTCTTCAGCTCAGGTAGCATGCTGAGCTCTGTCTGGGTTATTTTTTCTTTTACTATCAGCCAATAACTCCCTGCAGTAAGCTGGGGTAATCATAGGACTCATCTCATTTATTTTACTTCTCTCAAGGGTCATTGTCCTATGTTTCTCATATGCAATATCTGAAAGTTATAGTTTTTTATATTTTTACAGACCGTTTCTGGTGGTAGGGTAAATCTAGTTCCTGTTAATCCATCTTGATTAGAAGCATTCCAATCCTAATACATATTTTTGGTCTACAATTTAGGAAATGTATTAAAAAAAAACTTCATTGTGGACAGATTACCCCAATAGCATAATCTTAGATGTACTGAAAGATGAGATATAGGTATAATGATGATAATAATAACAGTTGTTTTTTTTTAGATTCCTGTCATGTATTAGGAACTTTGTTAGGTGTTTTGCATGGTATGTCTAAACAAAGTGTCTAAAATAACACTGTGTGTTAGGTGTTATTTTCACCCCTATTTTCTTTTTTAGAGATGAGGTCTCACTGTGTTGCCCAGGCTGGAGTGCAGTAGGTATTCACAGGTGAGATCATGGCACACTATAGCTTTGAACTCCTGGACTCAAGTGATCCTCTCCCCTTAGTGTCTGGAATAGCTAGGACTACAGGCATACACCACTATCGCTGACACAACTCTGTTTATAAAGTAGGAAACTGAGTTTATAGTGTTTATGCAACTCACCTAACAAATAGTGGAGACAAAACTTAACCTCAACACTCATATTCTAGAATCCACATTCCCAATTACAAATTTGAAATATTGTTTGTATTATTTAGGGACATCTAAAAATCCCAGCAATAGAGGAATGAGTTAACTAGTTTACATTTATGTGTAAAATTTATGCAAGCATTTAAAAATGATGTTGTAGAAAAATATCTGAAAAAGACCTTCAAGATAAAAAATACAATAACATTGGTCATCCCGAGAGAAGAAATCATGACTAATCTTAATCTTTTTCTTTTTTCCTGCCTTATAGTTTTCAGTTTTCTTGTCTTTGCTCAGAAAGAAAAGAAATTTATATACAAAAAGGATTTCAGTCCTGGGTGCTTCTATGTATGGTAGCCATGAGTAAGTTATAGAAGCTGGACTTTTGGCCTACATTTCTAAAGTTTGTAGTTTTCTTATTTTCTTTTCCTTCTTTCCAAATCTACTCTATCCTTTGTGGTTCAGCTTATGTTCAAACTCTTTTGAGTGATCTTCTCTGGTTATACCCATCACCGTCTTTCTGAGCTCCTGCAGCACACAATAGCCTGGATAGTGTCACTTTAACTGGTCGAATGATGGGTCTGTGGGTGATGTTTCTCTCTTTCAAGTCTGATTATGAACTTCTTGAGGGTAATGCCAGATTCTACACGATCACGTTCCTCATTCTGTGGCTGGGGCGATGTTGAGCACAGCCGGTAATAACAAGATGTCATTCGCGTGTAGGCCCACACTGTAAAAGAACTGCTTCCTTAACTCTTGGCTCATTCATCAGCAAACCCTCAGCAGTGGAGGTGGTCATGGGGAGGGCAGGTCTATTATCTCTACTTTACAGGGAAGTGTATGGAAGCCTACACTGGGTAGGCTGCTTCCTTGAATATAAGAAGCAGCAAGTGACACAGCAGGGACTAGAATATAGGTATCCCAAGAGCTAGCCATGATTCCTCTGTTTCGTCAAAGACTAGGGGAATAGTTGCAAGCCCCAATTCCTTGGCCTGAGCTCGCCTCTTCCTCCTTTCCCTGCAGCTGCCTTGACTGTTCCCTCTCCGGCTTAAAGGCGTGCACACGACTCTGGAGGCCAGTGGTGCTGCCCCATGGGTTTATTTGCCCAGTGGGCCAGAAGACACAAGTGCGCACCTGCTCTTGAAAAACCTCTATCATTGGCTCATCAACTCCAGGCCCCAGGAAGTGCATTCTCAAGGTTCCTCTGCCGTTGTTTGGATACTGACTTGAATGTCATGGGCCTAGATAGCTTATTTCCAAGCCAGAGGGATGTGCAGCTTCCCTGGGCAGAGGGAGGCGTGCTTTCCTCTCCTAAGAGAATAAAGAGTTTTTCTATCAGGAGTTCCTTGCTGAACTCCCCACTGTTAACCCCACGTACTACCCAGTGCGGCACACATTGACCTTGAAACTTGTAGACTTCGGAGCTTAAGTGCGTGCTTTATTGAGTCCTGGGAGAAATTGGCTATGGATTGGGAACAAAACAGCATGCCTCTGACCCTCATCCTGGCAGACTGGAGAGGCTGGCAGCAGTTGAAGCAAGACACTGGGGCCTTGTCCAAAGAGACGGTTTAGCCAGAAGCAGCGGTTTTAATTTCAGGGTGAATTTTACTGGCTACTCACCCATTTTGCCTTTTCCAAACTCAGCATGGAGGACGCCACACTCATTCACCCCTCCTCCAGGAACTCCAGCCTCCCTGGTCTTTGATCTGTTCAGAAGCACCTCCTTCCCGCTTTTCCCATTTTTTTTTACCACCCCCAACACAGAGCCTACTCTCTTCTGTCTCTGTGTTGCCAAAAGTTCTTCTGGCTCTTAAGACTTTTCTCCACTGTCCCTTTTACTTCACAGATTCAAGTTTTACACAGTCTTGGGAGCTTAGCTCAAGTTCCCACTTCTTCCAGGAAGCCCCCCTGATCACTTCTGCCCCATTAGTCTTTTCCCTTCCAGAGAACTCATTTGGGATGTTATTATATTTGGTTGTCACTTTATCATTGCACTGCTTCTTTCTCCCATTTCTGCATGGTCAGGTAGCACATGTCTAAGGAGACTTAGTGTCAGGAGTGTTCCCTGTGACTCAGCACAGTGCACTTGCTCATTACTGGATGGATTGAATTGAAAGGTATTTTGGAATCCCCTTGCTTTGGTTATAGCATCTCCTGATACTGCAATAGTTGAGATGAGAGACAATGAGAACTCTGGGCATGGAGTAGAGAAGAAGGCATGGATGGGTTAGAATACATAGTTTTTTGAGATCATGGTCTTTGGAGAACGGAGGAGGAAAAAGTCTAGAATTATCCAGGTTTTGGTTTGAGTAACTAAGAGGATAGTAAGACCTTTCATTGAATTAGAGAATATAGAAGGAGTGAGTGTGCACGTGTTGTATGAGAGAGAGAGAGAATGTGTGTGTGTGTGTGTGTGTGTGTGTGTGTGTGTGTGTAGGGGACTCAGGAGACAACACGTTCCATTTTGGATAGGTTACCTTGTAAGTACACACTGATCAAACCCTGCCTTGGACCAGGACGGGCGTGGTCTAGGCTCCAGCCAAGGCAGTCGTAGACAGAGCGCTGGTCCTCTGGGACTCCATCTTCTTCTGTGAGTTAGCCAGGAGAAGAAAGAGCCAGGGCTGTTAGTCCAAGCCAAAGCCCTTGGTAATGCTGACAGTCAAGTCAGGACAATCAATGCAGTCTGAGCTCCCTGGCATCCCTCCGAATCCCCGCACGGGTCACCTTTGGCAGGCTGGTCACGGGCAGCTGGCCTCTGATGTATGAAAGAATGGCTTTTTCCCGAGACAATCAGCCAGATTAGTTTTAATTTTATTAAAAGGTGAAATATACTTAGGAAAATAAATGTCATTGGATTTTATAGTGTTTTAAGAATATGCATCATAAAAAGTGCTCCAAAACCTTTTATTCTGGTACATTCTATCTTGGATGAAATATAGGACTTTTAATGAAGAGTTAGTTGAGTCACCGTCTCTTCTTTGAGTCTAATGATTAAAATTCAAACAACTCAGCAATCATTTCTCTTACCTCAATCTAATTTCATATTGAGGAAGACAATGTTATCTGGAGGGAAAGCAAAAAATACATAATTCGAATTTAAATTTAATAGGGATGGGAATTTGATGATGAAAAGGACGTTTCCAGGGTATAGGTCTAGAGTAGCTTATGTTTTCTTCTGGGCTGGGCCCAGGCCTGTCTGAGGACAGGGGAGGGAGAAGTTCAGATCAGTGTTACCCTAAGCAGGGAAGCCGGTGCTACGCCCACGGCATCACAGGGATTGCCCTTGGAATTCCTATGCCCTCCATGAAAATGAAACCGCTCTGCACTCACTCCTAGATTCCTCTGACACACTGTGAATCACCATCCTGGAATTTTTCAGTCTTGTGAGTAGAAAGCCCCTGAGATGTGGGGATATCACCATCCACTGTCCTAATAACCTCTCAGATACAAAAGCCAAAGGCACAAGGGTATTTATGACCATTTTATTCAGAAGACTGTAGAACAATGAACAAGCAAGACACCCAGCCCTGGGGAACCATAACCATATTCTGGTTAGGTTACTCCACCAAGTGCTACATGTTGTAGGGAGAGGAGGCCAAGCCCTAGAGGGAAGGCCGTCTTGCCCTTGACATCACAGCTTGATGTGGTCACTGTTGTTCTCTGTGTGCCCTGAAACTCAGTGATGTCTTTGTGCACAGAGGCGGCCAGGTCCTCAGGGGTAAAGACACTGACCTTACCCATGTGATTCTTCTGTGTGAGTATAGGCCGCATCACATATTTGCAGTGGCAAACTCTCAGATGGTGACTGCAGTGCATGAGAGCGAGGTGGATACTTTCTCTGGGAACCCTACAGATTCTGAGGACAGTGCCTGGAGGAGAGGTCAGTGATTTCTGTTTTAGGCAGATTCTCAGGCTTGAGCTCCTCAAAAAAGGAGATCACGATGGGGAAGTGACTGGAAGCTTTTCAGCTCCCAGCTTGAGAAGGAAAACTATGTTTTCATTGAGCCCCCACCTATATTTTAAATCTTTTTCTTTTTTCTGATGGACACTTCTGTTGTTTAGCTTTCTCTGCCTTTTCCATTCCTCTCTCTCTAAGCAAATAAACCTCTTATTGACTTACTTGATCAAGTGAGATAATGTCCACGAACGTGTTTTGTAAAATGCAGAGGGCTGTATAATGTAGAGGGTTATGTTTATTTTGCCAGCACCTATTTTGAAGGACCTAACAAAGGCATTAGTCTATAAAACTAACACAGTAGAATTCTAACATGACTCTGCTTATCAAGGTGGGTGGGAAGTTAATAGAGCAAAGCAGAGAACATACTCTTGTTGAAAAATCACTTTGGCACATTAGAGGTTTGAACACATATTGATTAAATGGGTGATTGCACTGGGGGTGGAGTAGGGGCAGAAGATATCATGGTGAAGTGTGATGAGAGAGGTTCTGGAGCAGACACCTGGCTCCTGCTTGGTACTCACCGGGTGGGACCCTCAGCTGGTCTTTTTTTGGTAGAAGAATAAAAATTCCATGCAGGTGGGACGACATCACAACATTTTTTGGTAAAGAAGGTGCCGGTTTTTGACACAGGATCTGGCTCTGTTACCCAGGCTGGAGTGCAGTGGTGTGATCTTGGCTCACTGCAGCCTCAATCTCCTGGGCTCAAACAACCCTCCCACCTCAGCCTCCCAAGTAGCTGGGACTATAGGCATGCAACACCATGCCCAGCTAATTTTTGTATTTTTTTTTTTGGTAGAGATGGGATTTTGCCATGTTGCCCAGGCTGGTTGTGAATTCCTGGGCTCAAGCGATGCTCCTCCATTGGCCTCCCAAAGTGCTGGGATTACAGGCATGAGCCACTGTGACTGGCATAAATTCTTACACCTTAGTGTCCTCATTTATGAAATGACAGGAGTTGACTGGAGTGATTGCCGAAGGCAATCATCATATTACAGGTTGTAATAGTTAAGACTCACAAAACCTTAATGGGGATATTTATTTCTCCTGTTCTGATTTTCCACCACAGCAAGTCACATGCTGCTTTAGTACTAAAACAGGCACAACTTAGAATTGGGAACCCAGGGGAAGTGTTGAGTGGTGGGGTGTCTCATATTTGTGGGTTCTCTTTTCTGTTGAAAGGTTTGGTTTGTAAATGAAAGCTTCCAAAGTAGACTCTGGAGTAGGTATTCACAGCATACAGAGAATTTTATATTCTATGCAGGTGGGACAATATCACAACATGAAAGATGGAAGAGGTCAAAGACAAGAACATGCTGCCGTGATCCCAGCCAGGGCCCAAGTTTCTGCTGGGAGAAAGTTTGGCCTCTTAGAAGGCGTGTATGGCCTCAACCCATAAAAATGATCACAGGAATCTCATTCAAGTACTTTTCGTGGGCCTGAACATATAATGTCTCCTCACATAAGGAGGTACCCTGGAGGAGAAAAACCATGAGGTTTTTTATTTTTATGCATTGTGGGTGCTCTGCTAAAGAAAGCCAAAGTTATGGGGTTGCTTAAACTTGAACTGTGGTTAGGAATTGCCCACAGACCAGAACATTTACTCATGATTCAAAGCCCCTTGTGTCCTGCTATGGTAACTGAAATGGGCTTTGCCGATTATAGCTGCATTCTGATATGTTTCATTGCATGTCATTATAAGGCCATGGCTGTGCCTTATATATGATATTATGTATAATAAAATAGTGAAAAATTACACTTAATCTGGTTTTATGTGTCCATAAAGTGTTAGGTAAATGAGTTGGTATGCACATATGTACATACAAATATGTATGGTAAGTATAAACACAATAAACATTGGGAAAATTTATCACAAAGAAACAAGGTTGAAGCTTTTATTTATGCTTTATAGCAGGTTTACAAATTTTAGTTTGCCTCTCTTAGGTAACAATTTCATTGTCAACCTTTGCAGGGCTGGGTCATTGGCTGATGAAGCCACACATCCCCTGACCCTGCTCATGTTTGCATATGGCGTCCAGGAAGGGCCAACTGTGTCTAGAGCTGAGAGGGTCTCTATAAGGCCCGTCTTTCAGAGAGCGGGCTCAACCTGAGACACCCACATAATGTCGAGAGTGCACAGCATCTTTAATATCTATTGCTAGCTTTGCATTAAAAAAGATTAAGTTTCATTAAAGATCATTGAGAACTAGCTATGACAGCACATATAGATGATTTTAAACAAATGCAAGTCACAGCCCTTGTCTGAAGGAATGTATTGTTTGTGAATTCTGGAGGTTGCAGCTGACTTTAAAACATTTTACATAGTTTTAGTAAAGAATTAGTAGAGCCATAAATCCTGCTGAGGGGTCATTGGAGAAGGGAGGGGAGAGAAAGACTGGGAAACCAGTGATCTGGAAGACCAAATCTGCTGCTGGGAGAAGATTGGGAGTACTGTATATTTTGAAAATAGTCTAAAAGTGGGATATTGAAAATCCAATGTAGGGAGAGAAACACAAGTGATGCAAGAGTCAAATACATTTCTGGTGACATAGTTTAAAATGTTTGTAATTCAGTCCATTTCTAGACTTTAATCTCCAGTTGTCCCTCTGGGATAGAGATGGACGGTGTTGACAGTGGAAGTTTGGTCTTGAGCCACTGAGGAATGGAGATCCCAGTCAAAGAGCCTCAAATGGCTGCAGAGACCTCTGATTCCTTTGACTTGTTTTTGGAAAATATCCATATTAGAAGATTTTACTATACAAAAGGATTTTTAAATTTTGTTATTCTTTCTTTCTTTCTTTTTTTTTTGAGACAGAGTCTCATTCTGTCACCCAGGCTGGAGTGCAGTGGTGCAATCTTGGTTCCCTGCAACCTCCGCCTCCCAGATTCAAGCCATTCTCCTGACTTAGCCTCCCAAGTAGCTTGAACTACAGGCATGCGCCACCATGCCCAGCTAATTTTTGTATTTTTAGTAGAGTTGGGGTTTCACCATGTTGGCAAGGATGGTCTCAATCTCTTGACCTCGTGATCCACCCTCCTTGGCCTCCCAAAGTGTTGGAATTAGCAGGCGTGAGCCACTCAGCCCAGCCTGTTATTATTTATTTCTAAATAGCCTTGGAAAGACAAGAGAAAAGATAATAAGAGTTTACAGAGTATTAGGGAAAAAGAGAAACAGAAAATCCAAATGTTCGCCAAGCACCTCCCATACCAGGTACCACTGTGTGTGTAATCCAGTTCTGTTCTTATAATTATGTGTGTGTGGCATGTGCAAGGTATGTATTATCATCTCCTTTTTATAGATTAGTCATTAATTAGGACAGCAGCCAAAATGGAAAGAATGGTTGAACAGGTTGAGAACTGAACTGTCGAACATGGTGCCCTGGCTAATTGGAGTATTGTTAATGGATATTATTTGGTTAATGGGTCCTGCTAAGCTTTGCATTGACTGGCTCAGAAGAAACACCTTTGGTAAACAGGAATTTGTCTGAAACAAACATTACAACATTATGTTTTAAATCTCATGTATGAAAATCCAAATATAGAGTACACATATAATTTTCCCCTTCTTTTTAGGTCTCTTTGATTTTAAAAGTGCTGTAACAATCACAGTCAATTTTAACGTGTTGATGATAACAATACCGTCCTGAATTTTTATACAGAGTTTTTCTTCCAAGGACCTTGAAGTGCTAAAAATGTTGTCATCCATATAGGCAAACCTTGGGAATATCTAATTTAGCAAATGTCAGTGATAAATTCTTTTGGTGCCATTCTCCATGTCTTTGAATATATTAGAACGCCCTGGAAATAAGGATGTTTATTCTACAGCAATTGACTGCTGGTAGTATGGTTAGTTGGTATAATTCCACTTGTATTTACTGTTTATCTTTTAAATAACTGCTGGAATTAAAAAAAAATCCTCCATATTTGCTTTCTATTTCTAAAGTGGTAGGTATTACCTACTTTCTAGTGCTTTCGCCAGGTGGGCTAAGGAAACACCCCCCAACTTTATGTAACTTCATGCTTAGAGCTCTAAGCCAGCTTTCACAAACAAAACTAGAAGAATTAGACTAAAAATTGGAATTGTAAAGGCCATTAAACAACGAGACAGTTCCTGTGCAAACAGAAAGCTGTGGAAACCATGAGATCATGTGAATGAAGGCAGGATGCCTGTGCCTCCCTGCATCTGCCAGACCCACTCACCCTCACAAACAGCCTGGCCAGAAACCCCGGGGGAAGTCCGGGAGAGAGTGTCCCACGATTTGTGCAGATTATGAAGTCATTCCATTCACTGAATGATTGTGAGCATTTCAATTCTTGCTCTTTATTTCAACGTTCAATGACTTAATTAGCTAAAAGTAAACTTTGTCCACAATAGCAGCATTATGTTTAAGAGTCAGTTAAATCCCAGGCAGTGTCATTAGATGAAATGGTGTGGCTAGCAGGATCCAAGGAGGGGTGAGAGCAAGTGCCAGACATCCTGGGCCCCTCAGAATGGGTTCAGGGCCTGGCCCACAGTGCCTGTCCAGGAAACTTTCCCACACTGAGGCCACAATGCCCTCACGTCTTTCTTCCTGCTGCACCCCCTCAAAGACCTAAAACTTTCCTACTCTTCAAGTTCCAACCTCTGTCACTCATTCACAGAACCGTCCCATTCCCTGCTTTTTGCCAGCCCCTAATGATGACAAAACCCCAGGCTATAGTTGGGACATAGCTATTTGTCTCTGTCGGAGGATGGATCTAGCCTCATCCCAGGCAGGATGTGAAGGTAGAGTCCTGTCTGCAGGACATTTGAGGATGTGGGACCTTTATGTAAAGATACTGGGCACAGGAGAAGGTTGGGGTCAGCTCGTCTGCAGGAATTCAGCCAGGCCCTACCTCGGGGTGGGGCTGCAGTGGTCAGTGGGCTCACAGACCACTTAGACATCAGCACAGTGTGCTCAGTGTGGGCTTGATTGGAGCAGCCACCTGGGCTGAGTGATGGCTCCACGCACACACTGATCCCCTAGTCAGCTCTGTGTTCATAATTCCAAAAGGGAGAACCCATCTGCCCTGTGTAGGGACCCCTGGCCCACTATCCCTTTTGCAGGCAGAGCTTGGACCCATCATAAATGTCATGGCTAAAAGGCATGGAAGGGTGGGGATCATGTTCTGTAATAGTCCAGAGAATTAGGACATATGTTTAATTTAGTATTCAAATGGGGATACTCTGGATGTTAATGATCATGCTGGGACCATAGGTGTGAACCTGGGTCATCCTGGGCAAAGCAGGTGGGTGGTCATCTGGCCCAGAAGACACCTAGGGTGATGCTGGCCCACAGCCTTCAGGCCTCTGTCTACCCACGGCCAACGCTGCCCCTGTCCTCTGTCCTGGGTCACTGCAACAGGGAGGAAATGGAGGGAGAGGAGCTTGCAAGATGGGACCTGGGGTTGACAGATGCAGAGGTGGCCATTGTGCAGACACCCATGTCCCACCTGCTCTCCTTCCAAGGGCCCTGTGACCTGGAGTGTTGTGCTGTGCCCTGCAGCATCCCCTGTTCTGGGATCTCAGGCCAGAGTCTGGTACCCTCAAAGATACTGGCGAGCCCAGCTGACTGATGGCTGGTGAATGCCTGAACTCCTGAACGCAGCAGAGGGTCACTTCTGCTACTGGCCCACCAAACTGTTCTGTCTCAAAGCAGCATGTGGCCTTTGCTCCCCCAGAGAACCCCCTACCTTCGCGGGCTGTCGCTGTTTCCTTGGTATTCCGACAATGCCTGGGGCATGCACGTCACTAGAGTCGTTTTCCAAATGAACAAATTGTGTTTTCTTCTTCGTTGAGCCTGATATTTGAGCCAATCTGTGCAGCAATTTCCTCCCCTCTGTTTTGCTGACCCTGAGCGCTCTCTCAGTCCCACCATAATTATGGGCCTCTCCTGCCACTGGGAGCGCGCTCCTGTTCTACTACAGCAGTGAGTCCGCGGCACAGGGGGAGAGAGGCTCCAGTGTGGGGGGCTGTGCCTCCCTTGCAGATGTTGGTTATTCACAAAGTCTGCTTTTCAGTGTTGCCTTAGAGAGAATTTCCTGGAGTCGCGTGGGAAACTGGCCTGTGCGGCAATCAGTGCTCACCTGTGTTCTATTCTCTCCTCCAAAGAGAGCAGGGCCGTCCCCAGAGAGCAGCTTGTGCAGGGACTGCACTTCTAAGGTGGCACCCTCCTTATCATTGCTCTCCAGGCCTCACCAGCACTGTGTTTCTGTCCTTGGGCTGTGAAGGGAACAAAAGGAATTGTCATCCTAAAAAGCAGGCCCCTTTCAGGGAGAAAGGAGAGGGTGTGGCTGAGTGTGAAAGACCCAGGCTGGGCGAGGCTCTCCCAAGCCTCTCATCCCAACCTTCTGCTCTGTCTCCGGCAAACACCTGTTTAGCAGCTGTTCTATTTTTCGGTCCGACCATCTGGCTGTCTGCCCATCCCACCATTCTACCACACCCACACATTTATGAAGCACATAGACTACTAGCGGTGGGAGTGGGCTGGAGTGCTCCTCCTAAAACTCATATGTTAAAGTCCCGACTAAGCCCCAGTACGTCAGGATTGACTGTATGTGGAGATAAGGCTTTTAAAGAGGTAATTAATGTAAAATGACATCATCTAGGTAGGCCCTAATCCAATGTGACAGGCATCTTTATAAGAAGAGATCAGGACAGAGACATACACTAAGAAAAGTTCATGGGAAGACACAGCAGGGCAGTGGCTGTGTACAAGCCCAGAAAGCGCTCCAGAATGAAATCAGACCTACTGACATCTTGACCTTGAACTTCTCTCCCCTCCCCCCACCGCCAGAATTGGGAGAAAATACATTTCTGTTGTTTAAGCCACCCAGTGAATGGGATTTAGTTATGGCAGCCACAGCAAGTGAATGCAGTGGTCTCTTCCAGCATCTGGGACCTGGTGATGAGTAAAGACTTCTCAAGTTGCTCAGCACCCAGTGGAGGACTTGAACCCTACAGAAATTCAGGCAGACTTTAGGGAGGTGGACGACTCCCTGGCTTGCTCGTCCTTCTGTCATCTGTCAAAGCACGAGGGAAGGGAGGGTCTTGCAGGAGCTGTCAGAGTGGAGGCCGCAGAGTGACATGGGCTGTAGAAGCGCCATCTTGGTGGCTCAACAGGACAGGGTTGAGGAATGGAAGAGCACACATGAGGCCATTCCCAGAGGCTTCCTGAGATAGCCTAGTGACATGCTACAGGAGATACTTGATTATAATTGATACTAATAACTTGAAGCAAAATCAATTATAATTGTGAGAGTCTAGGTTATACTCATAGGCACAAGAAGCTGGGACCCATAGTGTAAAGGAACACTGCTCCCTGTTTTTGACCTTGCTAGGCCAGCGTTTGTTATGCAAGGAGTCTTATGCTTTGAATGGGCTGATTCTGCTGTGAGAGCTATAGGAGCAAGAAACCAGGGCCTGTTTTTAGCTGGAAAAGGCCTTGCACTGCCCTGAGGGGGGGCACTCGCATTCAGGAGAGGGGAGACTTGCCCATGAGAGGATGGAGAGGGTTCCAGATAATGTGTGAAAGCCCCAGTGAGCAGCTCAGACCATGGCTGCTGCTTGAGGAGGTCAGAGCCGAGGAAATCAATGTAGACTACAGCAGTTCATTTAAGTAGCAATTAGTTATAATTAATCAATTATGTAATTGAGTAGCACTTAATTATTTACTGCCTTGTTTGGTTTCAGCTGTTCTCAGCGTCAGCTCTGTTTCCCCAGCTAGAGCAGAAGCTCCCCAAGAACAGGAATGGGCTCTTTCACTGATGTCAGATCCTCACGTCTGTAGGCAGTATAACAAGGAAACAGAAACCATGGGACCATCTTCTTAAGGTCAAATGGCACGATTCTGCCAAGAAACGACTGTTAAGATTCAGCCTTCAGCATAGGTGCAGAACAGTGAAGAACCAATGCTACTTGGAGGAGTGTGAGGTTCTTCAACTCAATAGGGCAGGAAGAGAGGCTAGGGGAAAACGGGCCCTCCTAGGAACACATGATGATGAGTCTCGCCCCTAACTTTGTGTGTGTCTGAGGGATGTGTCTCGGGAGCTACCAATGTGATGGGGATGTGAGCCTCACTGATGCTTCCTGAAGTTGATCCTCTGAGCAGAGCCCCACCAGATTCACCTGGCGCTTTGAGATTTAAAACCAAGGGCTGGAGAGGTCGTGTGAACTCAGAGAACTTGAGCTCATTCAACCTCAGGGCCTTTTGGTGCTCTGATGGTGCTCCTCTTTGGGGAATAAGAGCTGCCTCATTGAAGCCAGTTAGGAGATCCAGGATAGTGCAATGAATGACTTCCTGAAAATAAGTGTAGGGTGACCCAGGATTTCAGCTTATGGGAAAAGAAACACTGCTAAGCTCAAGCCATATGGCAGCCAAATGAGTCTGAAGCTCCTTTAAGGACAGACTCCCACAGTTAATGCTTAATGGGATCCTGAGCATTGTAGGGGAACCCAAACAGGGCGACCTCCTAAATTCCAGGTTTCCCTGGATGGCTCAGGTCTGGCTCATTTGCAGAGAACGATGGTGCCTCCTCTCTCTCCATGAGGTCAGTGGTGTTATTACCTGTATTCACAAATGGGGCAGAACACCCCGAGACTTGCAGACTGATTGCTTTCATTAACTTTAATTGGATTCTTTTGCACTTGGAAAGAGAAGTGTAACCAGGGTTTAATTGGAAGAACATCTCAGACCCAGGGTGACACAGGACTGTAAACATTAAAAGTGCTACAGCTGCATTGGTGGAAAATGTCGAAGTTACTTATGTTGTTTGTAAGAATAGCTCACAGACTTGAGGATGTTTGGAAGTTCTGGGCATGTCAAATTTGGGGATTATTTCTGTGTCTGCTTAGAAAAAAAGAAATGTGAAATCAAATGTTTGCAAGTGAAATTATAGAAGAGACCAAACACATTCCAGCTCAGCATGTGCCGAAAGAAACCTACACACGCCAGAAGACCCTTTGTGCACGTCCGTTCTCTGAGCTGGCCTGGGGCAGCGTGTGAGGTCTTACAGTTGGATCCCACCTCACTGACCCTTCTCTCTGCTCTGGTGTTTACAACCATTGTGTCTTTTGCCTGGGATGTTCTTCTCTCATTTTTCTGCATGGCGAATTCCCATTCAACCTTTAAGACCTGCCTTTTATGTCATTGCTCTGAAGCCTTGGCCAATGGCTCTGGAAGAGTTCATTGCTCTATGCCCTGTGCTCTTCAGAACTTTGTTCATACAATGAGCACTCAAGCAATGCAGGTAAGAAAGAGTGAGGAAGGGAGAGGGAGGAGATCACAGATTCAGGATTCCAGGTAACAGGAAACTCAGTTATGTGGGGAGATGGATGAGCTTTCTAAGGAGTTAAATTGGGACCTTGCTGTTCAATACAAATTTATTGAACATGCAAATACATGGATTGATAACCCTAGGACTTTGCCATTTGGCATTAACTGCTGGCCTTGTGGAGGCGGGTATTGGTTCTAAGCCTGAAGAATCCCAAAGAACGGCTTGCTGCCTGAATCGCCGCCATAGCCCCTGGCTCCTCTCTCGCCTGCCTATCCCTGGGCACCATGTCTGGCGCTGACAGAGACCCAGGCAGTGTGGCCCACCGCACCCTGTCTGCCAGTCTGCATTCTCTCCTGGACTTTCCTCTTTCGGAACCTGTGCCTAGGTTCCTGCTTCACGCTGTGGTGGTAAGGGCTGAGTCCTCCTGGGTGGCACTGTTTTCAATTTCAGGCAGAAGTGCTACTGGTGAAATCTCTGAGCCCTTTGAGGAGGTTATAGGGGCTGCTTAATCATTTCATGAATTATCTAGTCACTGCTTCCAGGTGCAGGAGGTTCTGATCTTCCTACACACCCTGGATTCGATTTTTGAAGAAGTGTCTCAGGCACGTTTTCCCACTTAGCCCTCTAGGAACCCACTCTCCTCACCTGGCCCTCCAGCGGGCTGCTCCACTGACCTGTGGCTGGCTGCCTGGACTGAAGAGGGCTTGACATTCACCTTCCCCAGACGGGATGCGGACTCCTTCCAGAGGCCAGTGCTTCTTAGGTGTAAAGTGCACACACAGGTCACTGGTGAGGACCTGCTTTCCCCTAAAGATTGCTCTTTGGTTTTAAAAATAGTCTTTTCTAATTCACACGAAGAAATAAAACAGCCTCTCAGAAATTTTTAAAAAGGATTTAACTGTTTCGCTGGGGCTCAGATAGCAAAGCCAAGATGAGAAGGGAGGTCCTGCTCCTGGGCCGAAGAGGGGAGTTGGCATTGAGTGCCAGGCCAGGTTCTGCGGGCACAGAGGCCTGGCTTTCTCTGGGCCATTTTGGACTCACAGGCAAGGCACATCAGCTAATGCCGACGGTGAGCACTTGGGCATGAAACCACTGGGCACATGGAAGGTGGCTAGTCCCAATTGAGATGTGCGATGCTGTAAAACATACACACTGGATCTCAAAGATTTAGTACAAAAGAAAGAATAAAATGTGAAGTATCTCAGGCTGGGCATGGTGGCTCACGCCTGTAATCCCAGCACTTTGGGAGGCCCAGACAGGAGGATCACTTGAGGTCAGGAGTTCAAGACCAGTCTGATCAACATGGTGAAACCCCATCTCTACTACAAATACAAAAATTAGCTGGGTGTGGTGGTGTGTGCCTGTAATCCCAGCTACTCAGGAGGCTGAGGCAGGAGAATCACTTGAACTAAGGAGATGGAGGTTGCAGAGAGCTGAGATCGTGCCAGTGCACTCCAGCCTGGGCAAAAGAGGGAGACTCCATCTCAAAAAAAAAAAAAAAAAAAGTGAAGCATCTCGTTAATAATTTTCCATATTGATTACATGCTGAAATAATAGCACTTTGAGTATATTGGGTTAAATGAAATGTTCCATTAAAATTAATTTTGCCTATTGTATTTTGCTTTTCTTAAGGGTAGTTAGTAGAGAATTTAAAATGATGCGTGGCTTGCCTTTGTTTTCTGTAGGATAGTTTCTATAAGATGGTGCTAATCTTGTGTGCAGAGAAGGGGAGGGGAGATGAAGGCCTGGAGGATGACGGGCTAAACCTGGGCTGGCATCAGAGCTCTGAAACCGGATGAGACCAGAGACCTGGAAGGATGTGCTGTGTATCTTCTTAGGATAAACATCTTTTGGCAACTTGTCCTAAAAAATCAATGGAGATAAGGCTTCCCTTGGAACGTCAATCCTATTTCCAGATCTGGGTCTGGCATAAATGTGAAACACGTTTTCAGACAGAGTTAGGGTTTCATCAGACTCTGTCCTGGGAGAAAACTAAGTGAGTTGATCTGCCTATGTGGGGCTTTATTATCTTGACTGTTTTAGCCAGTTGGGTTTTCCTCATCAAGATCTGCATCTGCAAAAATTCCCAGACTCACCCTTCAACGCACACTGAGTATGGTGGGTATGGAATGATTTATTAAGGATATCCATACCATGAAATAAGAGCTGGCTGGTGTTTACTGGCCAGCTAACCTAAGCTTGAGGACATACAAGTCACTCTATTCACTACATATTTTAGGGTCTGATTTAATTTCCAATTTCTTTTTGGAGTGAAATTGATGACTCTCTTAGAAACACCTGACCCAGGGAGATCTCTCAGGGCCCTACTTTGTTCTTCGCCTTTTACTGCTATGGTTTTATTTCTGCATCATGAACACATTTTCTTCTGTGTTTCATGCTGCTCCATGTTCTCTGCTAGTCTGTGCCAGAAAAGTCATTCTGAGTCCCAGACATGATTTCTCGGGGTCATATTTATGTTGTGTTGCTATCAGCTGCATTTGGCTGGCTCCAATGGCACCAGTTCCTACTCAGGCAGAACTAAAGGAGTTTCCTTTTCTCCAGAAAGTGATCCATTAAGTCTTTTCCATGGCTTTCTGATGCAGAATTGTAAAATGGCTTTTGTCCCCACTATTTTGTGTGGTCTCTTGTTTTGCTACAGAAGAACCAGGAGCTCTGCAGTTGGCTGTGGATTCTGATGGAAGGAGAGTAACTTCCATGTTGAGTAGATATGAAAAACCCTCCTCCACTGCACAGAAATCATGGGCACAACTACCCTTCCTGCCCTTCCTGGCAAGTGCATGAAACAGGCAATTGCCACCCAAGATATGGTTTGAGGGAAATCCTGATAACCGTCCTATTTAAACTGCCTTTGCCATGAGTCATCTGCGACTGTCCCAGGTCTAACTGTATAGGTATTGCTTTTCAGTAGAACTGTGCTTGCAGAGTTCTGAGCTGGAAGTATCCTGAACACCAAAGTGTGAATTAGGTTATTATGTTCTTTTTCTCCTGCTAACACAGTCTTTAGGAAACTAAACAAATAAAGGAGCTCTGCATGTTCTCACTCATAGGTGGGTGTTGAACAATGAGAACATGTGGACTCAGGGAGAGGAGCATCACACACTGGGGACAGTTGGGGGGGTAAGGGAGAGACAGCGGGGGGTGGGGAGGGATAACCTGGGGAGAAATGCCAGATATAGTATGCACTAAAGTAAAATAAATAAATTAAAAAAAAAACAAAACAAAAAACAAATAAAGTAACTCTGATATGTAATCAAAATTAAAAAGAAAACGAAACCATCAAACAAATATAAGAAGGTCCAACAGAATTCTCATTGTCCCCATGACGATTGCTTGGATGATTTTTTCAGACGTGAAATATTTATTTATTCGAAAACAACAATGAATAATTATATATTGACATAAATTACATACTTTCATGAAGTTCTCAAAAATGTAATGCAAAGAGTGGCCTTGCTTTAAGTGTTTTTGTCTCTTTAATGGAATGACTTCATGGAAGAAACTGGATTCTCATATCTGCTTGAATTATATGAAGAAAATTTGGCCTCACACAGGTATGTGCTTATAAAGGAGAAGAGTTTTTAATAACCTTTATCAGATAATTGTGAGGGGAGCCTGAGGGAGAAGAGTACTTCAAGGAGGCATTGGGGAGGGACTTCATTGCTAGTCCCTGGTGTGAGGTCACTGGCTTCTGCATTTCAGAACTCCTGGGCTGTGCTCCAGTCCCTGCACAGTTCCTGGAGGGAAATCTTTTGGTCTGGTTTTTCTCCTTCTGTGTTCTTTTTAATGACTCACATCAAAATACCTCTTATGGACACAGTGCTCACAGAGAGAGCAGAGCATCAGTCTGCCCTGACCAACACCTTTAGTTTAGAGCAATCTTTAAAAAAGCCTGCACAGGCCGGGCATGGTGGCTTACGCCTATAGCCCTGGCACTTTGGGAAGCCGAGGTAGGCGGATCACTTGAGGGCAGGAGTTTGAGACCAGCCTGGCCAACATGGTTGCACTCCATCTCTATTAAAAACACAAAAATTAGCTGGGAATCATGGCAGGTGCCTGTAATCCGAGCTACTTAGGAGGCTGAGACAGGAGAATAGTTTGAACCTGGAAGGCAGAGATTGCAGTGAACTGAGATCACGCCATTGTACTCAGCCTGAGCTGGAGACTACTCTGTGTCAAAAATAAATAAAATAAAATAAAATAAAAAAAGCCTGCTGAGAGCTGGCGATGGGTTCTGCTCTAGAACCCAGGGGTCCCCTTAAGTCTCTCCTAGGGGCAGAGAAAATATATCCCAAGGTGCTTCTGTGCATTGCCTGACATACAGCAAGCACTCGATACATTTTTGTGGGTTGAATGAATGAATAAATAAATGATTTCATCCATGATGGTTTCAAACCAGACAGCATTCTTCTCAACCATGCATTGGCACAATCAGACCTTTTAATATTAGACTACATTTCTTGAAGTGATAGTAGATGCCAAATATTTATTTATTTTTTAGATTTTTAGAGCAGCATTCTTCATCCTAAAACCTCAGGGTGCATTTGAATAAAATTACAAATAATTAAAATCTTTTAAGAAACCATAAAAGCCTTAAAAACAAAAATCATATTTTATGGTTAATAAAGCTAGAATACAGACACGATTATAATGTTATATAATCATGTATGTAATTATTACATAAATAATATATAATCATCCTAATAAACCATGTAATTTCAGCCACTCCTTCCCCTGAAGCTTGTCTATTTATAGGCCTGATGTGGTTGGCATGGGGGAGAAGATAGATTTCGGGGGGGCTTGAGGATTAAGCACAGTATGTAACTTGGAAGGGCCTGTGCGGTTTACTAATTTAAGAGAATCTGCATCTGAACTGAATGAGAAAAACCAGCTTCAGGCTCAGAGGTGCCCTTAAAGAAATTACTTGGACCCTGTGAGCTAGTTTTTCTCATCTCCCATCCCACCCGCCCTGCTTCCTACTTGGGCCTTTATGCCTATTTCTCTCCACCCCTCCCGCCCCCCAACCAAACGCACACCAGGAGCTCCTTCCTCTTCTCCGCCTTTGCACATCCAGCAAACTTCCGTGGTGACGATGCTCGTCTTCCCTACCCATCACCCTCCATGACAGTGACAGTCTCTACAGGGCACATCAGCACACTTTCTGGTGACCTCTGATCATTGGCCAATTTTCTATGCATGCTGTTCTTACTTCCATGTAGCCTGAACTCCTCCAAAGACAGGTACAGGGGATGGCCCCTCTTCTCTGATTCTCAGACACCCCTCTGTCCCTGGCTAAGGAGAATCTGGTAAGGCTGTTGAGAGGACCACACTTTGAGGATCACTGGTTTCAAGAAAAATCCTAAGAGCATGTTGCAGTTTCAAGACTTCGATGGCTTCCAACATGATAATTATTGTTATCTCCTATAGTTGTATGGTGCTTTACACAATGCCTGTCTAATGCTGTGTACAAAAGTTTTGTCTAATTATGAAAAGGTGGAGTGACTTGCTGAAGGCCCCCCGCCAGATGACAAGCCGGGGAGATGGGGTTCAAGCCAGGGCCCCTCTACCATATCCCAGTGCCTCCCAGCACCAGTCCATTGCTTCTTTGCCTTTGGATGGGACTCATTCTGCTGGTTTGAATTTTCAGGAAGCTCTTCATCCAGTGATGCAAGCAATGGAACAAAATGTTTGATAGTTCCACGGGCCCCTCAGACTCCATCATGATAGGCTCTTTGCTTTGATCGATAAAGCATACTTTTCTCCTACTGGAAGGGAAACCAGGCAATAGTTTGCAAGATGAAGCACCCTTAACTTTGGGCCCATCTCTGGGGCTGTTAGTAGCAGCTTTGGTGCCAGGAGACACCAGGGACACTGAGTTTTGCTATGGCTCACTCGATCTCATGTAGAGGATCTATCCAGTGATGTCATTCTGACTTTGGGTTCTGGCAGGCCAAGGGCTACCACTCAAATCACTCACAGGAGCCAAGCAGCAGCAGATTTCTCCTTTAAATCTGAACAGCCCATGCCCAGGTCCAGGAAGTGGAAATGATCCCAATCTCCACGGGCCTTATGTAATGATGACATACCTAGGACAGATGCATAACAACCTCGTTGTCCATTTCAATATGAACATCACAATCTGTCTGCGGATAAAATCTCTTCTTTCTAACTACTGTTCGCTGAAATCTGTATCCGTTTTTGTAGTGAGATAATCTGTTTATGACAGATTTCTCTGTACTATTTGAACAGAAACACCATATTTGGCAGATTACTGCTTAGGGATCCCTCTATTATAGCTCATTCCATTGGACCCTCCCCGACATTTTCATGGAACATTCTGAGATGCTCATGGAGCCACTAGGTCATGGTCAGTTGCCTAAATCTTCAGATCCTGGAGCAATCTTTAGGAAGAAAACAGCTGAGACTTATGTTTTATTTCATGGTTCTATTTTGTCTTATTTGGAAAATACCAGTAGTGAGTGTCTCAGAGGCATCTGTATTTTCAGCAATGATTCTCATACTACAGAAAAAAATCTAATCAGCGGCTTCTGTGTGAAGAGAGCTGGGCTGAAAATAATCTGAAATGCACTACCCAGCCTGAGACCTTTGTTTTGGAGGGAACTGGTGCATTGTTTCCTTGGCATTGATCACATTGAGGACTCAGAGGCGGCTTTGCTTGTCACTGTCACACTGTCCCATCTTGCCTTTCATGGTGCAATGGATGTGGAGCTGTGCTAGCTTCGATGATGTCTTTTTTAAGGCTTGCTTATCCTTGGAGCTCTGCAGGGAGCTGATGATCCTTTCACGGGATGCAAATGCCTCTAGCACCAGGGTACACAGGATGGACAATTGATGACCTTGTGGGGGCTGCTGGCTTGCAGAGGGCGAGACTGGGGTTATTCACAGCTTGGTAATTGGTCCAGATCCTGAGATCTTCATCCTGAGCAAATGCAGGCATCAGGGGGGCAGTTACAGATCAATGCAGGGGCACTGAATACACAGGCCCCAGAAAAAAAAATACCAAAATCAAAAATGGATTTGTGTTTAGCGTGCCTTGTATATCCTGGTCTGGTTATGAATAATTTAGCCTTCCCCAGGCTGAATAGACTATATTTAGCAAGCCTATTTTGCTTATAATACGTCCTATCTTTTTATGAAGAGGCATAAAGCATGAGAGAGCTGCTCAGAATTAGGGGTGACTTTATTTTGTGGGAGCAAGAGTGCAGATGTGTCCTCACCTGCAGCCCCAGCCTCACCACATACCTGGGTGGCCAAGAGCAGAAGTGCTCGGGGCACATGTAGCTGAGAAGAGCGTTAGGATTGTGTCTCCTCAACTGAGCATGGGACAGGGATACTCTACCCGTATGGTTGGTGTCTCCTGGCTGGATCATCTGCCTAAGGGAGGGGATGGTGGCAAGACGCGAGGGGTGTTAAAAGGTTTCACTTCCCTCCTGTCTTGTTAGCATCTCAGCAGGAAAAGGATGGTACACTCAGATCAGGTCATTTGAAGGGACTGTAATATACTCTGTATGGAGGAGTAGACAGGGAAAAGAGAATCCACAGGGGAGAATGCAAGGCATCAGGGCTCCTTCCCTTTTCCAGGTCTGAGAAAGCACAGTTAGGGAGCAGTTTCCGGAACCCAGAACAGGAGAGCTGTGTGGACTGGCTGCCTAGTGGGAGCTCAGGCTTGGGTCAGGGACAGTCGTTGGTGACTCCACAGGGCAAGAACCAGGGGAATGAATACCCCAACTCCTTCCTTTTTCTTATCTCCTGCAGGCACCCCCCCACCCTCCAACACACACACATTGACTAAACCCAATTAGAAAGTCAGGAGCAAGGAAGCCCCTGATCTTATCCATATAGGTCAGCCTCCCAGGGAAAGAAGAATAGAGTGTAGATCTGGAGGTGCAGATGGAAGATTCCAACATACCCCATAAATATCTCCTGTAGTTCCAAGCCCAGAATCAGGGCCCTGCTGTGAGTTGTACTGTATCTCTTCTAGAAGGCATCATTGATTTGCAAATACCCAAACTTGGGAAAGTGATACTCTTCCTTATTAGAACAAGGTCTGGGGTTGTCTATGAAACTGGCTGGCTATCATCTGTCTCAGGGATGGAACACAGGACAGGGATGCCTTATGAATAAGGTAGAGATGGCAGTAATGGTGGGGTGCTAGTGGTGCAGGTCGAGTGGCTCAGTGAGAAGCAGCCCGGCACTGGGCTGTATAACTGCTCTGGACACCCGAGTGGTAGCGGGAGGGGAAGGCGTATAGACATGGAAGACAGATTCACTGGCCTTACTCTGGACCTGCCAGAGGCAGACACTCAATCCCATTTGTTGAGTGCCAGGGGTCTTTCAGGAATTCATCGCTAAGTCAGTTTTTCAGAAAGTAGAACATATTTTCCTGTAAATAGCAGTGCTATAAACACTGATTAAGATTCTCCACTAGTCCTCAAAAGTCTATTTAGATGCTGGGTGGAGAGTGTTTGTTAAATTGTTTTCTGTTATTTTCTGTATGTTTGAAATATTTCACATATAGAAATCAAATGAATTAAAAATTTAGTTCAATACATAATCTGATCTCCCTGTGTCCTGGGAGGAGGGTCAGTGGAGATGAGGGAGGAGAAGTTAGAGAAGGAAAAAGAACCCTTTCCATTATTTTTCTGGGTAAAACTTTGAAACAGGCCCTTTGCTTTCTCCCAGGCTCCCTCTGGCCACCTCACCCTGCTCTGCCCACGTGCTGCCCACCTCATCCCAGTGACAGCTCCATCCCCTCTGGCCTCTGTCTCCCCCAAGTCAGCTCTGTCACTCAGAGGTGAGAGGACTGACTTTCAGTTTCTTCCCCTTCAAAACTATGGCGTGGCTAGTCTCGGGAAGTGGTTAGAAAATGTTTCCATTATCTATTGTTGCTCAATAAACGAGGTTAAAACTTAGCAGCTTAAAACAACCACCCTTTTATCTCCTTACGCTCCTGTGGGACAGGAATTTGGATAAGGCAAAGTGGAGGTGGTTGACCATTATTGTGCTCCATGGTGTCTGTTTTGACTAGAAAGGCTCATGTGGCAAAAACCAGCTGGGGTGGCTCAGCTGGGTCATATGTTTGGATCTCTGCTTCTGGCTGCTTGCTGGGCACCCTGGTCCTCCTCCCTGTGGCCTCTTCATGAGGTCAGCCTAGGCTTCCTCAAAGTATGGTGGTCTGAGTAGTTTCATTCATTCCCACATGGTGTCCGGCTTCCCCCAGCAGAAGTAGAGGCTGCTGGTCTTTTTAAAGCCTAAACCAATAACTACAGAGTCACTCTGCTGTCTGCCATATTGATCAAGACAAGTCTTAAGCCTGACCCAGATTCAAAGAGAAGGGAAGAGATGTTGCCTTCTGAAGAAAGCAGCTTGTGTGTGACAGTGGGGGAGGGAGGGGACAGTGGCCATCTTTGGAGACTGCCTTTTCCACAAAGGAATCGGGCTGCCTTAAATGTATGCTGGGGTGAATGATCAGTAGCTTCATGTGACATTAAAATAATGGCTTCAAATTCTTTGACATCCCTTTCATAAAGGGGTCATCCCCTCCTTTAGAATCTGGCTGGTTATGTTTAATCAAATGTGGTAGAAGTACTCTGGGTGACTTCCAAGGCTAGCTCAACAGGGCCAAGTAGCTTCTGCCTGGCTCTCTTGGGATATATATCCTGGGGGATGCCAGGTGCCGTAGAAGAGTTTGGCCACCCTGAGGCCACCATGCCGGAGAGACCACATATGAGGGTTCCATTTCGCAGCCCAGCTGAGCCCCAGCCCTCAGCCAGCACCGACTGCCCCCATGTGAATGAGCCATCTTGGGTGTCCAGTTGGTTGAACCTTCATATGACACAGATCCAGCCACCATCTCTCCTCTACTGCATGAAAGACCCCAAGAGAGTACTGCCTCATAAGTCCTTTCCAAATTCCTCACCCACAAGATGATGAGTAAAACAAAATGGTTATTTTAAGCCGTTAGATTTTGAGGGGATTTGTTATGCAGCAATATTATGGGAGTACTTAATAAACCTCCTGGAGGTATTTCTATTTGGGGAATTGAAAGTCAGCAGTGAAGTAAAAATTCAGGTAACCAGGAAAAGACATTTAAGAGGGGTGGAGGGATAGGAGTGTAAAGTGGTCACATTGGTGTTGACCGAGAGTTGGGCTTCCCTAAGTAGCTCCTGCTTTTCACAAACTCTTCCTTTCCCCCAGTTATGAATCCACAGTCAGGATGCAAGTCACCTCCCTTTCTGAACTCCAGCGTCCTCATCTGAAAACAGGCATATAAATAGTTGTTTGAATTTCTGCAATGCCTAGATGAGGTAGCATTTAAGAAATCGTCTAGCGCAATGCCTGACATATAAGTGCTCGACAATTTATGGACTATGAATCTGAGAACATGTCCATTCGACAAATATTTATTGAGTAACTAGTTTGTGAAATCTTGTGTTAGGTGCTGGGACTCTGGGAGTCCCAAAGATTTTCTGTATTTCTGGCTTATTTTAGATCCAGTGGCTATATACACATGCCTTCTTCTTACTTGAGGCTAAGGACCAGGGCAGACAGTCTTGGCTTGGGGGAAAAATTCAGTCCTGAATTGTAGCTTCCTCTGGTCTCCCACTGTAAGGTGCACAAGAAGTCCAGGGCCCAGAGGGGCCCAAGAGTTCCATGTCAGAAAAAGCTTAAACCAGTTATTAGGAGCTTGGGGTTGTGGTGTCAGAATGCTGGAGCCCAAATCTCTGATTTTTCACTTATTAGCTAATTGATCTTCAGCAATTTATTTAACCTCTTTGGGCTACAATTTCATCAGTGAAATAGCGATAATAATAGTGACTACTCTGGTGTGTTATTGTGAATCTTCAAGCTGAGTGTCAGCCACATTCTAGCATTTAGTCTAGACCAGCCCAGTTCCGATGATAATGATGATATTGTTATATTATCACTGTCATTATACTCACCCTTGGAAACTCAGCATAGACATGCACAGACAAGTTTTGGAGCCAGGCTGGTAAGACCTTGAATGAGGGGGGCACAGGCATTTTTGTCTTACTGACAAAGGGGCTTTTCAAGCCAGAGAATGGCAGGATCAAGCTCCTTCTCCCTCCCTCTCTTCTGCTCCCTCTGCCCTTGCTTTCTCATTTCCTGTTCTCTCCCCTCCTTTAAAATGATGACAGTATGTTCAAGTTGTGGAAATCAAAGGAATAGATTAGAAACAGGAGAATAAATGTGCTTAGCAGACCCAGGAAGTCTCCAGGGGATTGGAATTGATTACTCAGAGTGTAACACACAAAATGATCATTTTTCTGCATGTGGTGAACAATGGGAATGAAGTAGAGGGTTTGAAGTTCCTCCCTACCGGATCCCCCCTAACCCAGTGGGTTTTCTCAGTGATGGAATGGGGCCATAGGGGTAAGTAGGTGTGGACTGGACCCCCTCTTGGTGGCCTCTTTCTGGAAGGGTTGGTGTTAGAGGAAAAACAGAACCGTTTTCAGCATACTTAGCCACCTTGTTTAACTTAGAGAAAAGACTCCGCCTGTCCTTAGAGATGATAGAGGACCTCGGGAAGTTTCGTGGGTGAAAAGGTTGATGCTTTATGTAGGAGATCACTGAGGCCTGTGAAATATACCCTGATGCCTCTCCCCAGATGAGAAAGGACCTCTTTAAGTGAACTCTGTGTGGACCCCACCCAGCCTTGTTGTCATTTAGGCTGGATTCCTGGTTCTGGACCTTAGCAGGATTCAATATAGCCAAACATTACTTTAAAATCGAGAATCCTGATTGCAGGATGGGTACAGGCTGGAGGGTGGCTTGTAGGGCCAGGAGCTTCAGGGTTTTGTTTTGTAATTCATTTTGGCTTGAGTCAAGATTGGCTGTGGGAACCTGGTTTTATGAACTCAAGTCACTATGAGGAATGAAGTCACCATTCATAGTTAAGTTGCTTATCCATCTATCTGAAAGGATAAGATTCTGATTTCCAGCTGCAGTTTATCTTCTTTTCATCTTGAAGGTCGAGATTTATTTGAATAAAGAGGTGAAGGTACATGAGCTGCCAGCCTATATGATGTCTTTGCGTATATTAGATAAAAGCACTCCTTCAGCGGATACGGAGCCCATCAAGTTCACGACTTGGGAACCAGCATGGCCTATACTTCAGTCTTCTAATTAATCCCTGGTCAGGGAGAATTTATGCAGTGCTCAACTTGCACAATCAGATGTGGCAGCCCTGAAGGAAGGGACAATTCGTAATAATAGGCTGAACTAGTGTATCGGAGGGCTGCACTATGGCCTGGGTGTCTCTATTCCTGGGCCCCTTTGAATCCTGAAACTAATCTCCCATTTTTCTCAAGCTCTGATTCTCAAACTTGAGCATGTATCACAATTTTCTTGAGAGACTGAAACCCGGATTGCTGGCTCCCAACCACAGAATTTTGCTGATTTAGTAGACCCAAGGTAGAGCCCAAGAATCTGAATTTTCAAGTCTCCAAATGATGCTGAGGCTCTTGCTCTGGGGACCACATTTTAAGAACAATTCCTCTGGAGCCCGGCTTCCCAACCCAGAACGTCCCACTTCCAGGCACTAGCTACTTGGCTTGTTCATCCAAAGTGAAAATACTTTCTTACATAGTGGTACAGGTGGATCATCAAATATAAGGCTTTACTGGAACTTCTGGGGAGGGGTTCTTGCTGACTCCTTCCTCATACCCCAGGAGCCCTTTGATTAATTTGGAGAGCGTCTGCAGCATCTCACCTAGCATAGCCATCAACACCGCAGTGGAGTGGAGCCTGTGATCCTTTTCTAAGCCTCTCGCATCCTGCATACATTCTCTCCCAGAGTATTGTTTTTTGGACTAAAACGTCTACTGCTTGATTTTAGTTTAGAGATCTATTTTTTATGTCTGCAGAAAATGTGCTGTGCTATTTTTTATTACCCAAGTGTAAGGAAACAAAACAAAACACAAAACTTAGTGTGTTAGAAAATCGTGCAGATACAGTTTAGCAGACTACTTAAAACACACAAGCACGCATACACGTGCACGCACACATGAACAGTCTTCTTTGAAGATACCTCTGAGTTGGGTTGAGTGAATAATGGGCTGTCTGCCTCATTATTCTGAGCCAATAAAGTTTGGACTATCTGGAATTTGGTTAATGGAGTTATAAGCCTCCCTCTTGGCAATCAAGGAGTAGAACTGGGACACTCATTTTTGGAGCTGATAGTGTTTCGTGCTCCTCTGTGGTCTTAGTAATGGCTTGACATGCTTTCAGATGTGGATGACCTTCCTACCGACCCTCTCAGGACCACAGAACACTTTTTAAAAGGCTGACCACCAAGTCACCACATCTCGTTAGTGGCAGCAGTCACTTTATCTGTGAGAATAACTGTCCTTCTTAGCTTCTCTATTTGTCACCTGTGCAGTGATTTATTACCTTCCAAAGTAATTGTATAATGATGCAAAAATAATGACAAGCCATTCTGATAAACTTTATTACCTGTAGCATCTTGTATTCAAACCACATTTCAGCATGTGCTTTAGGACTACAGAGCACACCCACATGGCTGAAAGCTAGTAGGGGTTTAGAATAGACAGGGGAGAGATATGCAGCTTCTCAGGCCTGAGAAGGAAGGAGAAAAAGAAGTGAAATCCAAACTTCCTAAATGGTGGCTATGAGGAATTGGGCTGGGGTGAATTGATTCCATTTGGGGTACACATGTCAAATAGGTGTACCTTTTGTTTTTTTATCCCAAGACTGTTGTATTTACTTAACTATTTTAAATTGAGAATACAGAATTAGCTTATAAAAAATCTTTAATGAACTATATGTTTAAAGTAATATATATAAACAGTGTGCAGTTGAACTTCCATTTCATCTTCAACACTCACCTTTTGAGCCTCTCTTTTTTTATCAAAGGACTGAACTTCCAGCCTTCGCACAGGTTTGGCTGTACCTTCGCTTGAGCTGAATGGTAAAGTGTTGCACAGTGTTCTGGACTGAGGTTAGGAGGAGGCTGTATTCCAAGGTAACTTTCAGATTTGCTCCTCATTTTGGAGCACACAATTCCACATAAAAGCCTTTTATGTGGAATTGGGGACCGAGAGACAAAATTGTAGTCAAGGATGTCTAAAAAAGGTCCTTCCAGTGACCAGTGCTTACCTCACTTGGGTCTGTGGTTGAGGGGACCATCTCCCATCACTTTATAGCTGAGTGTGTATGAGTTCTTTGCTGTCTCCCCACCTTCATGGCAACCTGCCCATGCTGACAGGCTCTGCTTCCTTCTTTATCAATGAGTTCTCTTGGAATTGTGTCAGTGGGTGTAGGCCAGGCCTGTGTCCTGAGTGTAAGGCTTTGGTGGTGAGGTCCAGAAGGGACTATAGCAGGGAGCTGATCTTGCTTGTGTTGACCAGTGTCCACTTTTTTCATCTGTCTGTGCTCAGAGTTGAGCGGTATTTCCCAGCCTCTCTTGCAGTTAGATGGGACCTCTCTTGCAGTTATCTTGGTCTGGCCAATAGAATGTAGGCATTTCAAGGACTGGCCATAAAATCTCCTTAGCGTAGTCCTCCTTTCTCTTTCTTCCCACCACTTGCCAGTGGAGGATATCGAAGAGAGAGGACAAAAGCACCACAGATGGAAGCAACCTTTGGAAACTGAGTCACTGCTTGGAGGAGAGACTCCTCTGATTTCACTGGACTGTGATGTTAATGAGAAATAAATCCTCTTGTTTCAAGGCACTGAGATTTCAGAATTCATGTGTTAGCATGGCATAATCTACCTTATTCTGACTTCTTGGCTCTGAAAATCCATGGAAGAGGTTAGTCTGTGCCCACAGCCATGTCTTAGACTCCTTGAAACTGGGCAAGACCTTCCTGGTTCAATACGGCTTTATTTTCTTCTTCTGAGTTTTCAAAATTGACGAGTGGTTCAGTATAAGAGTCAAAATGGGGACTACAACTCTGGAGAAGCTCAGATCCACAGCCATTTCAAGGGAGAGAGTGGCTCAAGCAAGGCTAGGGCAGGGTTTCTCAGTCTTGGCACTACTGACACTTTGGGCTAAATGGTTCTTTTTTTGCAGGACTGACCTGCACGCTGCAGGATGCTCAGCAGTCTCCCTGACCTCATTCCACTAGATGACAGTCGTGCACCCCCTTCTGCCCCAGTTATAACAATCAAAAACGTCTCCAGACATTGATAAATGTCCCTCAGAGGGCAAAAATCAACCACTGGGCTAGAGAAAGGCTTTGAGATATCAGAAGTATGCATTTTCCTCTTCTCCGTGGCCAAGAGGAATGTGTTTTTGTTTCTTTTCCGTATTCATTTCATGTCTTGAAATGTTCCTTGGCTCCTCATAAGGCATGAAGATCAAAGTTGGCTAATTGGCATTCAAAGCTCTCTGTGAGTGGGAGTGTGCTGCTTCTACCAGATTTCCTCCTACTCCCATATTAATTATTTATAGTGGCAAAGTGCATTACCCCAAAACATAGTGGCCTAAAACAACAATGATTTATTCTGATAGTTCCTGTGGGTCAGGAATTCAAGGGTGGCTTTGTGGGTGGCTCTAGCTCCAGGTCAAGCATGTGGCTGCAGTCAGGATGTTGTCAGGGACTATGTAATCTGAAAGCTTGCCTGGGCCTGGAGGATTTGTTTCTAAGGTGGCTCCTGACATGACTGCTAGGGGAGCCCTCATGTCCTCACCATGCAGCCTTCTCCATACACTGCTTGGGCATCCTCACAACATGGCAGCTAACCTCCTGAGAGCAAGTAATAGAAGAGTGACCAAAAACAAGGTAGAAGGCCTCTGCGTCCTTTATAACTTAGTCTCTGCAGTCACACACTGTAATTTCTGCCTCATGATACTCATTAGACACAAGGCACCAAGCTCAGCTCATACTCAAGGGAAGGGCAGTTGACCTCCACTTTTTGAAGGCAGAAGTATTGAAGAATTTGTGGACATATTTTAAAACCATCATAGTTCCAGGGTGAAGCCCTCTCTGCGTAGGTACACAGGGCTGCTAGCCAATGCCAGACAGACTGGGCTTGTTCCTGGATTTGTGTTCCTCTGATCCTTGCTACCCACAGCACTTTCAGAGTCTTCCAGGCACTCTCCAGTTCCCACTGGGTTGTAAACTGATCTGGTGCTTCCCTCCGGAAAAGCATCTGATAAATTCACTCAGGGAAGTTATAAAAATAACAATGATTTGGAGTCTTGTCTCTCCCAGGAGTACTGGCAACTTTGTAGGAAATCCTAAATAATGCTGAGCTATGACCAAGAGTGTCACCATGCTAGTGGTGGAGTTTCAGATCTCATGACAGGTGTGTGGGAGAAATGCTTGAAAAGACTGCTTAGTCCTGGGCACGTGAGCGACAGCTGCCACTACCCTCTCCCAATCTCTGCCCTGGCCCGACTCCCAGTTCCTCCTGAGCCCAGTGACTGCCTCCCCAGCAGCCCTCGAACCCAGATCAGTAGCATAATGGTACACAGGCTAGACTCGAGCTGGGCTGCCTGGGTTTGACTCCCAGCTCCCAAACTGTGGCAGAGGTGGCTTGCTAACTACTCACGCTTTGCATTTCCTTTTCATGAGGTAGAATGGTGACTGAGAAGTGGCTGTGTATCCAAGGTTGACATTTCTCAGCCCTGGTTTGCACCCAGGTATGTCCGTGTGCCTGAGCTCCAGCCCCTGGACTGTGGATGGAAGTGATGGGGCATGGCCCATAAGGCCCTCCTACGGGACCCTCCGTGGGCTTCCTTCCCCATCTGCTGGCTCCAGGTAGATACCCAGAGCCACACTGGGGGCCACATGGTGAGGACAGCAGGCAGCAGCTCTGTGAGCCAGGTCCTGAATGTCCACTGCTCTTGCCAATACTAAGACTTTCCGAGTGAGATACAGGTTTCTATCATGTCAAGCCTGTAAGATTTCAGTGTTCATCTGTTATAGCAGCTAGCATTACTTAACTAATATAATCACTTTTTCACTGTATAACTTTGAGAGAATTTACTTAACCTTTCATACGTCAGTTTCTTTCTTTTTCTGAGACAGATTCTTGCTCTGTCTGGACTCCCTGGCTGGAGTGCAATGGTATGATCTCGGTTCCCTGCAACCTCCGCCTCCTGGGTTCAAGTGGTTCTCCTGTTTCAGCCTCTGGAGTAGCTGGGATTATAGGTATCCACCACAACTCCTGAATACTTTTTTTTTTTCAGATGGACTTTCACTCTTGTTGCCCAGGCTGGAGTGCAAGGGCACACTCTCAGCTCATCGCAACCTCCGCCTCCCAGGTTCAAGCAATTTTCCTGAGGGTTTTGCCATGTTTTCCAGAGTGGCCTTGAACTCCTAACCTCAGGTGATCCACCCGCCTTGGCCTCCCCAAGTGCTGGAATTACAGGCATGAGCCACTGCTCCCAGCCTTACCTCAGTTTCTTCATCTATAAACTGGAATAGGAAGAGTAGTCACCCCATAGAGTTGTAATGATGGATAGATGAGTTCAAGCCAATAAAACACTGAAAGCAGTGTCTTCCCATAGTGCATGCTCTGTAAGGTTACCTATTCTTCTTCTGATTAATTAGAATAAATCATTGCCGTCTGCCTGAGCACTGTTATGTAGAAAAGAGTTTTTGCTTCAAAACAATTTCCCCTCTGATTTATGGAGGCTTTCTGGGATCCAGTGGGGGCCCAGCTATAAGGCAAAGCTGTCATGTAATTCAGCTTAAGGAAAATCGAAGTGGACATTGGGGGTGAGGTTGTGTAATGGTCCTCTGCAGTCCCAGCTGTCCACCGGCTTGGGAGTTGCTTCTGGCTGTGCACATAGAAGATGTCCTCGCTATGCAAATGTCCTCACTAGGCCTAGGCTCTGGGTGAACAACTGGCCTCAGCGGGGTGGGAGTGTGGTTCTGTGCTGGTCAGTGTCACTGGAAGCCATGCAGTGACCTTTGCTTGGCTGCTTCTCCTTCTAGCATGGAGGCATCAGGCTTGTGGCCCTAGCTAAGCTTGCTCCTGGTGTAAGAGAGTAAAGCACCCCGTCTCCCCTTAAAGAATCCTCATCGCCTTGTCTCCCCTTAAAGAATCCTCATCGTGGGCCAGGCATGGTGGTTCACGCTTGTAATCCAAGCACTTCGGGAGAGGTGGACGGATCATGAGGTCAGGAGTTTGAGACCAGCCTGGCCAACATGGTGAAACCCCGTCTCTACTAAAAATACAAAAAAATTAGCTGGGCATGGTGCCATGTGCCTATAGTCCCAAGTTCCAGAAACTTGGAAGGCTGAGGCAGGATAATCGCTTGAATCCTGGAGGCGAGGTTGCAGTGAGCTGAGATCTCACCACTGCACTCTAGCTTGGGTGACAGAGTGAGACTTTGTCTCAAAAAAAAAAAAAAAAAAAGAGGATCCTCAGCTTAGTTCAGCCTGTTCCTCCACTTGCGAGACTTTGGATCGGCCATTTTTGTTTTCGTGGTTGAGCAGAGGATGGGACTGGGGACTGGGGAGAGAGGGATCATGGGGATGTCACCGCAGGGCCCGTTTTTATTCACTACCATTTTCCCATGTGGATGAGTCAGGCACTCAGTGGTACTTGTAGTAGTCCCCTCAGTAGGATTGAGCTGGGAGACGCACATGGGGAGGTGTTTGCTGCCTCAATGTCTTGGCTACCCCTAAACAGGCTAGGGATTACTGAGGTCAGCAATGGTTGGATGATCAATAAATCATTTCAGATAAAACTCCATTTTTGCCTCCAGCAAATTCCCAGCGTTACTCTGCCTTTGTAAACAACGTCTTAAGGAATGCTGATTGTAAATCATCTCCAATGCACCTTTACATCCCATATGCCATGTGTGCCTCCTAATAATTTTGTAGGAGAAGGAAGAAGGAATCTTTGTACAGGAGGAGGCACTGAAGCCTAGAGGGCTAAGCTGACTCACCTTAGGTTATAGTGAGTTAGTGGGGGGACAGATTAGAATCCCAGCCTCCCAGCATGGGGCCCCTGCCTGGCATAGTCTTCAGCACTTTGGTTAATGCAGGGCTCAGAAGCTTCCCTAACCCAGGTCAGGGCCCCCCGCACAGCTGATGAGTGCTAAGCAGTGGGCGGGCTGCAGGCAGCCACAAGTTCACCAAGGCTGACAGAGCTGAAGGCCTACCTTTCCCGCTGTCTGGGCAGGCTGGCAGGAGATCACATTTTCCTCTGGCCCTAATTACCTGAGAAGAAAAGAACATTTCACTGTAAATCCACTGAACTGCCATCTAAGCAGCCTGCAGGCAGAGGTAAGCTGAGGATGAGTTTTACCCAAGAAGGGAAATATCACGTGTGGATGGTCCCATGCAGCGTGACCTATTGGGTCCAGAAACCTGGCTCTGCAGGTTTTTCATTAACCCCTGAGAGAAGCACCTTCCAAGCTATAGTCAGTGTAGAGGTTCAAACACATCTAGGTTTGGTAATGAATAAAGAGTGACTGGAAAATGCTGACCCCTTCCTGGGGAAACTCAGTGTGAAAAGGAGCCAGCAGGCATGCCACATCCTCAGAACTGGTTGGGAGGATGTAGGAGAGGGGCTGAAGTTCCCTCAGGGGTCCTCTTGCCCAACTCTTAAAACACTTCCCGGGAAAGCCTGTCTATTCCCACATTGAGCAAGGCTTTCTCTGAGGCACGTGCCCAGGCAGTGGCTTCTCGCCCACAGGGTGAGGACTGAGACCCAGTTTCATACCTGAAATGGCTCTGTCCCTTACCCCAAGCTACCAAGTCACCTTCTGGGAGTGGAAAGAGGGCAGTTGTTTGTTAGCATGTACAGGCACCAAACCAGGTAAAGCCCTGGGCACAGGTAAATGCTGCTGTTAACGTGTCGTGGGTAGAGAGGACAGGTGTGGAAGGCAAATCGAGTAGCACCTGTCACTTAGCTTTCAGCATGGGTTGCAGCCAGCTCCTAAGCTTGCAAGAAGCAATTAAAGTCTCAGGAATTTGGTGAACTCATTGATATGTTCTTAATAGCTTCCAAATGGTCACGGTGAGAATATTTACACCATAATAATTGGCAGCGTCCCCAGGAGCCAGTTGTTAAACATTTACCAGCACAGCACTACACAGAGTTACCCGAAGGTGGATTTTCTAAGCTTGATGCTAGACATCCAAGATTTTGTTAAGGCTTGCATACTTCCTATCAGTGACTTCCAGGCAGCCTCACTCCTGATTTGGCATGACCAAAATTCTTTTCTTTTCTGTACTCCGGCAGGTGGGCAGCAGGCTGCTGTGGTCTGCCCTGTAGAGTGGGGATTCTGAGTCCTCTCATTTAGGGAAAAGGCCCATCAACCTTCAAGTGACGGCTGCTATTCCTGGTGGTACTGCTTGTCAGACATGCACTGTACCACTCTGACCTCCAGCTCCCTCGGTCCTTCTTCCCATGCACATGTTTCCTCTGTCCAGGCTCTGCAACTGAAGGCTGCCATCTGCTCACACTTTCTCCTCACTTTCAGGGCGGACCTTCTGCTGGGCCAACACACGCTGCCGAGGAGCCCACTGGGCTGCATCAGTAACCGGCATTTCTTGCATATTTGGATCTTCTTTTCTTTTAACTTTAAGGGCTTAACTGATTTAAGGGATGGCTCCTAATTTAACTTCATCGACTTTGACTCTTGATGAGTAAACCAACATCACACTAGCTCGCATTTAGGGCGTGCTCACCACATGCCCCTTCCATGCATTGTCTCACGCGCATTGTTGTTTGCTCCATGTCACTGATGAGAAACAGTGGCCAGGAGGGCACTAAGTGACCAAAGAGGGATTCAAAGATAGGTCTGTTTGGTTTCAAAGCCTGAACCCATGACCACTCTGCTCCGCTGTCTCTCCATCACAGAGACTACCAGGGAGACACCAAGAGGGTGCGGGGTAAGGCCATGCATATGATCTGCACTGCAGGTTTGGGAAGCCTTCAATAACCAATGGAGTGGCATTGGCACAGAGGCTTCAAAGGTGGTTTCACTGTGCTTGAGATGGGCACCCAGGAAGAAATATATTCTGGATATGTTGCTTGCATTTTGTATTAGTTTCCTGGGACTGTCATAACAAAGTTCCATAAGCTGGGTGGCTTACACATCAGAAATTTATTGTCTTGCAATTCTGTAGTCCAGGAGTCCAGTGTCAAAGTTGGTCTCTTTTGAAGGCCGTCAAGGAGAATATGTTCCGGGCTCCTTTCCTAGGTTCTGGTTATTTGCTGGTAATCTTTGGCATTCCTCGGCTTGTGAAAGCATCACCCAAATTTCTGCCTTCATCCTCACATGGAGTTTTCTGTCTGTGTGTAGCTCTGTGTCTAAATTTCTCCTTTTAATAAGGGCACTAGTCATACTGAGTTGGGGTGCACCCTAGTGACCTAATCGTAACTGTGACAGCTTCAATGACCCTATTTCCAAATATGATCACAGTCTGGGGTACTGGGTGTTCAGCCATCAGTATATGAATTTTGGGCAGTGGGGCGCAATTCAACCCATAATAGCTTTGTTCGTATCAGCTCTTAAACTGAGAAGAACTATTTAAAGACTATCTTTGTTCTTTCCATTTCTTGTTATAAACCACTTCTGCACTGCAGCTCCTGATGAAATGAGCAGACATTTCTCTCTATTCTGAGCCGATTCCGGTCTCCTGACTGTCATGTAAAGCAGCTCCCCAGGCCATCTGGGTATGTCTTCTCCAGATCCCTGAGGGCCTCCTCAGGCCTCTGTTCCTTGGACATGGCGAAAGCACGTGTGTGGGCGAAGCTTTTCTTTCGCCAGTGATCTGAGCTGTTTCTCTCCAGACCCTGGGGTGTTCTGTTCCAATGGTCTTTATTTTGATTCTACTGTTCTGAATAGTCTGTGTGACCCACAGGTGGAACACTTAGCACAGATGAAATGATTTGGTGAGTAGTGTCCAAGCTAGTAGCTGCTGCTAATGGGACTGTTAGAAGCTTCGCCCCAAGTGCTGTGGTCCTACCGATAGAACCAACTCATTCACAGACTCCAGTGGGGTGTAGCTGCTTAGAGAAAGGAAGAGAAGCTTTGCTTGAGGAATGATGCCGGCTATTTCCGGCATGGAAAAAGGTGGGAGCCAGGGAAGAAATGGGGACAGCTGCTTAGCTCTGGGGTACTGCTCCTCTAGGGCACATCATTTCCATGTACTCTCTTGGGACATCCCTTAGGCCATGGAGGTCCCTCTGAGACTCCCCTGCCCACCAGCAGGCACTGGTTTTTCAATTGTGAGTTGAAAGCCTCAGGGGCCACATGGTGACTCCACAAGGTCAACCTGAGACTGACATATTTCTCTTGAACTCCCAGACTGGACGTGCCCACTTGAGCCTATCACTTACTCCACCCATGTCTCCATTCAACCAAGGACAAGATTGACCAAGAAAGGGGTGGAGTGGGGGAGGAAGAATGTTCTAGGTAAAGGGCCAAAGGGCCAAAGGTGGTAGGGAAGATGGTCTATGCCCCAGATGAGAGAAGGTGGATCTGGCTGGATGGTAGGGTGAGGGCGTAAGTGCAAGAGATGAAGTACAGAAATATTTAGCAGCCATGTGAGGAAAGTCTAAGCTGAGAAGACTGGATTTACACCGAGGGCACTGAACGACTTTAAGGATAAGAGTGACATGGAAGATCCCTCTGGAAATAACGTGGAGAATGGATTTGAGTGGAGGTTAGATTAGAGTCAATAGACGATTGAAGAGGTTGTTGTAATAATCTACTGTTCATTCAATCACTCACCAGCTGCTGAGTCTCCTCTCTGTGTTGTGGGGAGACGAGGAGCTGGAGAGGGGGTAACACCTCTGACAGCCCTTAAAACTCTTCTTACAACTGGTGGAGGCTGCTGTTTCTCCCCTTTACTGGGATGAAGCTGCTACTGGGCTGGCCTGCACCAGGCTGAGCACTGTGTGGTTTTTCTCATTCTGAAAAAAAAAATACTGGGTGATCAGGAGGCTGTCAGCTGTGTTTCCTGCTTCACAAGTAGAGCTTTGTTTGAAGAAGTTTCAGAGTGCAAAAGTCAGATTGAATACAATGGAGACACAAAATGAAATTGCTCTTTACAAGAAATACAAGTGCAATAAAATGGAAATACACTTGTTTTAACGCCACAAATGTCCTGAGGATTTCTAAAGGCTACTGAGTAGGTTAAGCCAAAGTGGATTTAGGAAAGGAAAGAAGGAAGGCTGATCAGAGGGACCCTCATGTTTGATTGGTAAGCGTGGGCTGTACAGACTTGATGGGAGGGCTTTGAACACCAATTAAAAACTCAACCAAGATTAGAGGTTCCACCAGAGTGAGAACAGCCGACTCTTCCTTCCCCACCCACAGTGGTCTCCTCTGCACTGCTGTGCTCACCACTGCCTGGATACATACAGACACATCCTCATGCTCTGTCTGCTGACTGGTGAGTTCACAGATACCCACAGACCCTCTGGGTTAGGGACCAGGGGAAAGAGAAATGGCAAACAAACATTCCACATATACATCTACAAAATGGGAGAATCTCTTCCTGAATCGGGTATTTTTAGTAGTGGACTAGGCTGCTTTCCATGACCTGGCTGAGTACTTTATATCAGGAGAGTCAGTCACCAGTCAGGAGGTATTTATATAGTGCCTACTATATTTCCACATTGCTGTAAAAGCTAAGCATGCAATTCCAGACTGGCAGCAAGTGTAGAGTGTTTTGTTTGACTTGAACAGTGCAATTTACTTATTTATTTTAGTTTAAATGTCTTTAGATGGAGCAAGCACTTGGCAGTTAATCATAGCCTTGCACTTAACTGTTGCTTTGCTTGCAGTTTACGTGAGGAGAAGAGACTCACCTATGTGAAAGGGTTGTGTTCCTTCCCTCCAAGGGGTGAGTCAATGTTCTGAGCAAAAAGCATCTGAGAGGGCAGGTGCCTGAGAGAGCCCGGGGAGTAGCCGAGAGGCTTTGAGGTAGCACGTTTGTTCTTTGAAGTCAAAATGGTTAAAGAATCATTGAACTTCTGCTTCTGCTTGGCAGAGCTTCTATTTGCAAGAGCTGTGAACTTGTCCCTAGACAAGTTGGCGTTCAGAGGAAATAAGTGATTGAGTGGCTAAGGAGGATGTTTTCAGAATGAATTTTCAGTATTGGGTCTAAATTGAGATGAGCAGGGGTGGAGAACAATTACTCAGCTCAGAGATCCTCTTCCAAGCTGACTTCATCCTTCCTCTGATTCATTCTCAGCTTCATCCTAAGCTGCAGAGAGACTGAATCTGGCATTTTGAACAGTTAACTGGGTCTTACACTTCCGGCTCATGAGTACTCCTGTCCTTGTATTCACTCAGCCATTCATTCAACAAATGTTTACTGAGTATCTACTGTGTGCCAGGCACTGCCCTAGATGCTAGGGACACAGCAGTGAATGACACTGACACAAATTCTTGCCCTCATGGAAGTTACATGCTAATGTATGTGTGTGGGAAGGAGAAGAATGGCAAGAAAATAAATTAGTAAGTTATGTGGTATGTTAAAAGAAAAAAATGGTATGGAGAAGATGAAATGGGAATGGAGTGGGGCCTGCCCTGGGGCAGCTGCGGGAATGATGCAATTCCAAATATGGTGGTCAGAGATGACTGCACCAGAAGGTGATATCTGAAGCACGACTTAAAAGAAATAAGAGGTTGTAGGGTAAATTCTGGGAGAAAAAACATTGCAGGCAGAGGGATGACCCAGTCCAAGGCCCTGAGGCAGGAACAGGTCTGCCGCATCTGAAGTGGCCTGTGAGATGGAGAAAGGGAAGGAGGAATCATAGGACAAGAGAGCAACAGGGGACAGAAGATGTGGGCCTTGCAGGTGCTTGTGAGGACTTTGGCTTCCACTCTGATGAGGGCAGGAGCCATTTCAGGGTTTTGTGCAGGGGAGTGTCATGCTCCAGCTTACCTTTCATTAGGATCATTCTAATAGATGGTGGGGGTCAAGGGTGGAAGCAGGGATTCGGTCTGGAGGCTGTTGCAGTGGACCCGGTGCAGTGGCACTGCTGAGAAGTAGCTGGACCATTGATAGATGTGTAGGCAGAGGGACCAGGCACCTCCCACTCATGTGGTCTCTCGGGGGGTTACAATAGGTTGGGAATTTATTGTGCCCCCCTATGTGCTAAGCACTGTCCTGTGTGCTTCACATACAGTATTATCTTATTAAGTTCTCTGGCATCCTGTTGAGGTAGGTATGCTTTTTTTCCCCCATTTTACAGATGTTGCAGTCCAAAGAGGTGAACAATTGAATGACATCAGCTGTGACTCAGCTGGGAGTGTCTGAGGATGGAGGCTTTATGGAGCCCTGGAGATCTCTTGGTGTGTCCACATGTTGGGTGGGTCCACGGATGGGAGCTCTTCTGGTGCTTCCCCCACTCCTCACCTGACCCCTGCAGTACCCACCCTCTGCAGCTGGGCCCTCCAGCTGGCTCAGCTCAGCCCTGTTTTATGTTTAGCTGGTCTTTGATCTTCACTCTGTAACTAAAGCCAGAGCCAGGTGAAACCTGATTTCATCCTTTTCTCAAAGTGAACTAAGCTCAAAAGAAATAGAAGGCCAATTTGGACCCACATCTAAACTCACATCTGAAGTAGGAAGTTGAGTGGATTTTCCTGTTGATCTAGAATTGGTCACTGGGGCTGAAACTGAGGACAAAGAGATGGCAAGTCCTGTGCCAGCTGGAGGGAACTGCCAGCACTTGAGTGTAGCACTAGCCTCCTGTCACCAGCTCTGCCCCAGGCCCCTCCCAGTGCGCATATGAGAAGGGATTGGAGGGGAGAGAAAGTGTGAGCTCAAGTCATTGCAGGATGGGGTTCATTGCGAGAGGCAAACCTCTCACCACTCCATCTACCTCCAATCCCCTAAGTCAAGTGAGGGGTTCAAGAGAATCCAGGGTGCCTATACTAGAAGAAGAAGCTCACATTCTAACTTGTGAATTAAACGTCTGCTTAGAGCACCAGCCTTCTGATCTGGCCCTATGCTTGGAAGAACAGGAGGAGTGACAAGGAGGGAGAGAGGGCAGCCTGAACACAGGGTGACCAGAGACAAGCCGGCGTGTCTGCATTTGTGTGTTTCAAGGGGACATGAGTTTTCCATGGGTCCAGTGAACCATGTGGAAGGTGGATGGGCTTGAGATGCCCTGCCTGTTTTAGCAACTGCTGCTGTGTGGGTGGTGGGCCCCGGCAGCAGGAGACTGCAGTGTGCCAAGGTACACGAGAGGTAAGAGCCGGAGTTGGACCTCCCATCTCAGAGGAGTGTGCAGGGGATGGGAGCAGCCCTGGATGGAGGCTTGTTGGTGAGAGTCGAGGCCAGCAGCAGAGTTAAGTACCAAGCTTGCATTCCTGTTCCATGCTCTTTCTACCCTGACCTCCAGAGAAGCCAGGCCTTGCAGGATTGGGAGCCCTAAGTGTCCGGAGTTCCTCACTCCAAGCAGTCAGGGTCTCTGTCAGCCTTGCTGGGGGTTGGGGGAAGGGAGCAGAAGCGATTTAAATTAAGTTTGAGATTGAAGTTTTAAACATACCTGACTTTTAATAACCCAAAGTGATCAGAAAGTTATGAAATTTGATGAAGGTGCTATTAAGAGATGGGAATGGGAGATTAGATGAAGCTTGATTAAAGGCAATGAATCGAAAAAAACTCATGTTTATATCCCACGGTGTTGAGACACATTTTAGAACATTATGGAAATGGAACCAAGATCTGAAAAGTATTAGGGCCCCAGCCAGCCCTGCTCTGACCTGGACTTTGAGTGAGCTGGCAGGTCCTGGCAGTGCTTCCTGGGGTGCCTTGTTCGAGGGAGGGGCATTGAACCCTTGGAGTGTGTCTCACTGGAGTGCAGAATTGAATGTCACCCAAGTTATAGAAACATGTGAAGAAGCTCTTCAAAAACACTTAGTGAACACTGATTGATTAGTTAAATTAATAATTCAAGGATATACAACAAGGAGGAAACCAAAGGAAAGATTTCAGAAGTCTCTTCAAATTGGGAAAACTCTGAAGAAGGAATAGGCAGCCACCATCGACAGGGGTCCCATCCATGCAGGATAATGTTCCCAGGAAGCACTTTTTGCTTGGGGATTTTATGGAATATTTAGAACAGAGTCAATAGGGGTTGCCCAAGTGCAAAACTCCCTTATGTTAGGAAGCATTCCCAAACATCTGGGAACCGGCTGTGGAGCAGATCTTAGCTGCACCATATCACATACCGCTTCCTATAAAAACAGTGATGATTTTCTTTTTTAATGTTGGAAGACACATTCCTAATCCCCCAATTCCCTTCCTTCCTAAGAGAATAACTGGATACTTGGCATACTTTGTGTTTTGGCCACAGAATACATATTTTCACATGACTGTAATCACAGTGCACACACAATTTTGGTCTGTCCTTCAGCTGTCAGTGCAAACTTCCAGTTACTTCTTCTCTCCATAATGATAGAATATTCTATTGTAAATGCTAGGGTATAATGAGCTTTTCTCGTATGATTATTAGTGTCTTCAAAGTTATGGACGCTAGCACAGTGAATATCTTCATACACATGAAGCTTCCTCCTTTTCAATAATGTTATGGAGATACTTTCTCAGAGGTGAAGTTTCAGAGTCAGGTTAGTTGGCTTTTGTTGCCCATGGTAGTGCTTTCCTGCAGTGGTCCTTACTTACACCATGTACCGTGGGACAGCGGTGTTCTGGAGGTGTGGATGGCATGCCCCGAGATGGCCGCTCACAGGCAGAGGGCACTGCACGGAAGAAGAAAATGCTTGGATATTTGCAGGCCACTCACTGATCAGGACAAGGAGCTGTGAAGGAACTATTTAGGTTCAAGTATTTGGGGTTGAACAGGTTTGACTTTCCATGTCTAATACAGGACATTTATTCATCTCTTCTTCCCAGTCATGATCAATGATGGTTAAACTCTTAAGAGCTCACTTGCTGTTTGTCACTACAAAAACCAAGGTCCCCAGGTAAGATGAAGCCAAATCATTCATGAACTTTAAATCCTGTTAGAGAAATGACTCTAGTTCCTAGACCTGTGGTAGGTCTCACAGAATAGGAAAAGGTAGAGACTGCTTTCCCCTTGCTCAGATGAAGCTTCCTTCCCTCCTCTTGACATGCTCTGAGTATGGCACCATTGTCATCATAATCATTATTAGTCACATTTGAGCACTGACTCTGAGCCAGCACTTTCTCAATTTCACCATCTCATTTAACTTTCACAGCAATCCTATGAGGTAGATGTGATGGCATTAGCTCCATTTACAGAGAAGGAAACTGAGGCATAGAAGTTAAGTATTAATTAACTTGCCCAAGGACACATAGCTAATAAGTGACTGTATTGGGCTATGAAGGTGGACAGTTGGCTAAGACAGAATCTCTAGCACTGAAGGGCTTGCATCTTGTGTGTGTGTTTGTGTTTGTGTGTGAGTACACATGCATCTGTGTAAGGTTGATAGACCAATAAATGGGTAAAGGAAAAACTGCCAGTGGCCGTGAGAACTCAGAAGGGAGCATCTATCCTAGACTTGCTTTGGGATGGGGAATGATTAAAGAATGTTTTCCAAAATAGCAGCTGGTTGAAGAGGAATAGGAGTGAGCTAGGATAATTTCACTTTGTGGTTAGAGATAAAAGATTTATTCAGTAAGGGTATAAGACTCATTATGGTCTGGGCCAAAATGTGGGCCCTGAGTGTCGTGTGAGAGTTGTCAGAGTGATCAGACATAAGGGGTCACATTATTGTTAAGACAACAGAGAAGAATATGGTGGAGCCATTTCTGAACTAGGGGAGGTCTGTCCGTGAAGAGGGATTCTGGGTCTAATCAAAAGGATGGTTTGTCCTGCTCTCTGCAATGGTCAGTGATGGGTCAGACTGACTGCCATAGCATCCCAGCCATAGGAAAAGGTGTGGTGATGTCTCTTGTTTCCCTCAATAAATGCTCATTCTTTTCATGGGTTATGAAAGTTATGTTGCATTTTCTTGATTCTAAGACCCTGTCGATATTATGGACAGAATTATGTTTCCCCACAATTATACATTGAAGCCCTAACACCTAACATGACAGTATTTGGAGATAGGACTTTAAAGAGGTAATTAGGTGAAGCGAGATCATCAGGGGGCCCGGATCCAGTAGGACTGGGGTCTTTTTAAGAGGATGGGACACCAGGGATGTGCATGCACAGAGGAAAGGCCTTGTGAGGACACAACTACAAGCCAAGGAGAGAGGCCTCAGGAGAAAACAGCCCTGCCCACACCTGAATCTTCAACCTCCAGCTTCTAATTTCTGTTGTGTAAGCCATCCAGTTTGTGGTACTTCGTTATATCAGTTGCCCTAGCAAACTAATAAAATTGACTTAAGACACACCATCAATTTAACAGTCATTGGGGTGGGAGAGAGAGAAAAAAAGACTGTATTAAATTTACAAATTTTTTTTTGCAAGGATGCATATTAGCATCAGAAAGAAATGTTGTAGAAAACTTTGAAATATAGAAAACACATAGAAGAGAATCTTACATAATGACAGTACCCAGGTAGGACCATTGTATTGTTTTATATTGCTGATATAAATACACGAACATATTCATTTTGTGTGAAATTTGTGTTCCTGGTTTTCACTGATGTTATAAATATTTTCTGACATCAAGACCTTTTTTCAAACCCCATTTCAATAGACGCATACCACATCACATTATATTATTTGTTCTTAATTTACCTAACCTATCCTTGTTACATATTTGTTATGTCCAGCTTAGATGATGTTTTTCCTGTTTAAATGATGCTCTGATGAAAATCTCTGGACAGACATCTTTACCACATCAGGGATAATTTTCTAAGAGTTAATTCCAAGACTTGGAATTAATGAAATAGGAAATGTGAACTTTATAAACAGAGGAAAAAACATTTTGTGATTCTTGATGCATATTGCCAAAAATTTTAGGTACTTCTATGATTCCCTTTCCTAACCTAGATGCTTGATTTCAGATATGACGTGACCAGTAGATGTAAAACAGAACTATAAGTTTTCTCTCCTGGATACAATAGACAAGTCAATGCAGTGTAAAGTCAAGAATTTTTTTTTGCCTTTTGTGTTTATTTTGATTTTGAGCTGGAAAATAATGGCTACGTTTGAGAAAGAGAAAATAATATAATATGTGAAAGCCAATTCCAGGGTCCTGGAAATTAGATGGTATCACAGTAGAGCTCTCGGTGAGGCATATGTTGGATTATGTCATCAAGGCCATTGTACAGGAACCCCACTGTCACTGCCAGATCAGAACCCCTATGCAAGGGGACAGAGGGCATCTCATCACTGACCTGTACTGGGGCTTGCCTGAATAATGGCAGACTCCAGCCTTTATGACTGAAGACCCAGATTGCCATCTGAGCACTTAGGCCATCCTACCTCATTGCTCACATAGTCCCCAGCTTCATGAAATTAGACTAAAAGGTTTGCAGAAGCCTCACGGTGGGGCAAGGGGGATGCCTTTACCACTGCTCCAAGGGAAATCTTAAGTTAGGAGCCCTTAGTTCTAAATGTTACATCCCCATCCCAGAACAACATAATGTTTTGAAAAGAATTAATATGTGCCTCATTTCTGGATCCATTGTAGTTTTAACACAATGAGTGGAAAAGTAGGACTTTGAATTTTATTGGGACTGTGCTGTGCTCTAACCTTGCTCTTTGGTACAATATCTTTAATATAAATCTGTATGTCACATACACTGCTGTTACATTGTTTTCATATAACCATGTTTGACACCCCATTTGACAATGTCAACATTCACAGTGGTTCCTCAATGCATTTGACAGTATCGGCCCTTAAAATGTTTTCACAATACTTCCATGTAAGCACATTTGACAGGATCAGCAGTTGAAATGTTACACAAAACTATGTATTTGCAGTTCCCAATGCCAGCAGTGACTGTTTTCACAATATCTGTACATAGTGACTGCTCATTCATTCGGTATACATCTTGTTTTTCTTTCGAGAGCTTATGAAACACCAAGCTCTGTGATAGCCTTTTTGACACTGGGTACAATGATCATTAAGATCTAATGGACACTTTCATGAAATTCCAAGTAAACAAAAAATCAAATAGCTAATAACCAGCATTTATTGAACACTCACTGTGTGCTAGGCTTTGAGCCAAGGGGTTTTCATGCAGCAACTCATTTCATGTATCTCTGACTGAAGAGACAGGTTATAGCAATCCCATTTTACAGATGATGAAACTGAGGTGCTGAGTTGATAAGCAATTTGAGCACACACAGCTGGATGGAAGTAGAACTGGGATTTGAACTCAGGCAGGTAGCCCTTACTGCTCTTGGGCTTTCTCTCTTTACTGTGTACTTTTTGACTTGGAATTAATGAAACAGAGAATGTGAACACTGTGAATAGAGGATATGAACAAAGAAACAGACATTAATTATGGCATAATTATTAGAATGGTGTGGGATTATAAAAGTACTTTGAGAACAACATAAAGCAGCTATCAATCTCCTGGGGACATTGACAGAAGGCTTCCGGAGAGGAAAATATTTAAAGGGACTTCAACAGCTTAATAGAGTGGGGTCAAGTGGAGAAGATGGGAAAATACAAAAAATGTGTGTAAATTCCAGGAGGTACTTAGTGGTTAAAGAATGGGGTCAAATTTAGGAGGCCTAGAAGGTGTGTGAGACAAGTAAGATTGAGAACTTCAAATGTGTCAGGGGAGGAAAAACTTTTCCTCTACCCTCTTAAGTTCAGTTACTGAATCTGAATGTGAAACTGACGAAAGACGTATGAACAGGATAAAAGGCACAAAATTTTTATTAATATTTACGTGAACAGGAGTCCACAGAAAATTAAGTGAAACTCAAAGAGGCAGTTAGACTTGGGGGTTTATATACTATTTTAACAAAGGAAAGAGAATTTGGGCTTTGAGGGGATAATTAATTGTGGGGACATGACTAGGAAATATATGGGGGAACTAATGTAACACGATGGTTATTTTAGTAAGGTCTGTTACGCAAACTCATCTTGGTATTGAGTCCCATCTCTGGTGAAAAGAGTCACTCAACCCTCCCTTCCTAGTGCAGGGTCAGAGCCACCTTCACAAAGAGAAATTTATCCCTGCTTTTAGGCAGATATGGGAAGCGGGGGATGCAGAGAACTCTTTCTACATCTGTTGATTCTCAATTGCCCTCACCTCAAAATAATCCACATGCCAAAGGGGCATATTTCAGGGTGGCATATTCTGATCCCCTTCAAATGCCATGCTAAATAATTTAGGCTTTATTTTATAGCAATGAGAGGTTTTAAGCCTAAGTGACATGGTCAAATTTGCATGCTTGAAAATGCAAAATTGAGGGTGGGGGGTGTTAGAAGGGAAGATGCTTCAGGTTGTGCTCCCCCTTGTGGAAGAGAGAGAGAGAGAGATGGAGAACTCTGCACTGGGACTCCCTCCCTTTTTTCCATCTTCCTGAAGGAAAGCTGGGATTTCAATTTTCATCCTCCCAGGTGGCTGCTGTCTGGAGGCTGCTCCATCTGTGCAGAGCTTATTGCTGCTATTTTCAAGAGGCCTCTTAAGTTCTACAAAGCCCACCTGGGGAGCAAGCACACATGGAGCCTCCCCCACCTCTTGAAGGATCTTAGCGGAGGCTGCACACAAGAGGCTGCCTGTGCCCTAGTGCACCCTAGTTGGTCCTTAGCAGGCCTATCCTGCTCATCCCTGCTTTGCAAACATTTAACTTCAGGATCAGCTGCTCTGGGTGACGGGGAGTGGAGTGGGAGCTTCAACTTTCTTGTTTATTTTAGATTCCAGGGGAGCCCCACAGATCGGTGAAGAGGGTCAGGAGAAAGGTGGGGATTCCCTAACCCTTTCTTTCTTGGCACAGACAGGTAGAGAACACTTTTTTCTCACCCCTGGGCAGCCCTAGGAAGTCAATCTTTCCTCTATTCATGCTCCATGCCTCTCTTCCCTCTCCCCAGATTCCTAGGAGACTAAAAACCCTGTTCAACTCTCTCTGGGCCAGCTTCTCCCCTCCCCAAGAGGATTTCTCTCCAGAGCTGGTATCATCACTTAATGATGTTCCACCAATAAGGGGAAGGTAATTGATTGTTAAGTGAAAATATAAATTGTAATTGAATCCGTCACATTTCAGTTTTTCATTATCGTGTGACAAGTCTCTTAGTGCATTGGCAAGGACTGCAGGGATTGGGGAGGGCTGGAGAGTGAGATAAGGACAGTTGTCTTCCGTTTCCTTATCCAGTATGGTAGGCTTGCATTTTCAAATTGTAAACTGCCTCACTGGGACTCATGCATGCATGCGTGTGCATGGGTGTGCACACACCTATGCACTGGGTCAAATGAATTCATATTCAAGAACTGAAGTGGAATGCTTACAGGTCCTTGGCTATAAGCATTAAGTTCAGTTTGAGCTTCAGTTTCGTGTTTCTAGCTTCCCACTGGACATTCAGTTTCTTTAATAAGTTCATGCTGTCCCAGGCATTGTGACTCACATGCTCACTATCTTGATTTAATTTAAGGAGGAAGTATAGTGTGGTGCTTAGGAAGTGGACTTGAGAGACAGTCTGCTTGCATTAGTCTAGTGGTCCTGTTGCTTACCAACTGTGTAGCCTTGGGCAAGTTACAAACCGCTCTGTGCCTCTGTTTTCTCATGTGTAAAATAGGGATAATAATGAATATTTACAGTTTAAGGCTACTGTGAGGATTAGATAGGGTTAATTTAGGTAAAGCATTTGGAAAAATACACATGATAAAAACTGATACCAAATGATTTTGGTATCAGGGTCATGCTGGCTTTACCAGGCAAGGTGGGATTTGTTTCCTCTTCCTTTATTTTCTAGAAGTGTTTGTGTTAAGTTTGGCACTCCATCCTCCTTAAATGTTTAATACAACTCATCATTTTGATGATAAATCAATTGGTTTCATAGATATAGGGCTGTTAATATTTTAAAATTCTTGTGTACAGTTTAGGTTGAACTTTCAACAAATGTTTCCCTTTTATCTAAGTCAAATTTGGAGGCATAAAGTTGCTCCTTTTATTATATTTGTCTATAGGATCTATGAAAATTGTCCTTATTCACTTCTGATACTGGCAATTTGTGGTTTACTTTCTCCTTTATTTCCCGATCATTCAAACTGAGGAGATGATCAACATTATTAAGTTTTTCCAAAACACAACTTCTGACTTTGCTGATTGTCTTTATTGGTTGTGTTTCCATTGCCTTCATTTGTTCTCTTATTTATTATCTTATTTGTTTTACCTGCTTTGGGTTTAATTTACTTTTCTTTCCTTAGCTCCTTAAGGTAGTGGTTTAGATTGTTGCTTTAATGTCTTTCATGTTTCTTGAGATAGGCTTCTAAAGCTATACATTTCTCTATAAGCGCTGCTTTAGGTAAATCCCATACATTTTGAAATTGTTAACATTCCACTGAAAATATCCTGTGATTTCTTTTGTGATTTATTGTTTGATCTCTGGACTATTTAGCAGAATGTTTAATTTCCAAATACTGGGGAGATTTCTGTGGTGTGCTGTTGAGATTGTTATCCAATTTAATGCCATTGTCACCAGAGAATATACTCTTTATGTTATTGGTCTTTTGAAATTTATTGAGACTTTTCAATGGCCTTGCATATGGATTTTTGGAACACTTTCTGTGTACGTGCAAAAAAATGTATGTTTCACAGTTCTTGGTCTCCTGTTCTATAAATGCCAATTCCATGAAGTTGGTTGATTGAGTTGTGCAGATCTTCTGTCTGCTCTTTGCTTTTTTTGTCAACTTGTTATATCAACTCTTGAGAGAAGGGAATTTAGTCTCCATTTGTCTTTGTGGATTTGTCTATTTATCTATTTAGCACAGCCGCCATGTTTTGCTTCAGATATTCTGAAGCTCTGTTTTGAGGTGGATGCACATTTAAGATGTTATACATCTTTAGTGGACTGAAACTTTTATAATAATAAAATGTTCTTTTATATCTCTACTAGGACTCTGCGTCTTGAAGTCTACTTTAATATACCTAATGTTTGAGTAGTATATTGTTTTCCATATTTTACTTTCAACTTATCTGTGTCTTTATATCAAAAATATGTTTACAGAAAGCAACATAATGGCTTTTCCTGCTTTTCATTCAGTCTGATAATTTCTGCTTCTTTAAAAGAAGATTTAGTTAATATGCATACTTATTGATACGATTGGTTTTAAGTCTACCATCATGTTAATATTTTGTATTTTTCCATTCTGTCTTTTGTATCTTTTTTATCTTTTTCTCCTTTATTCTTTCTTCCTTGTTTTGTGTGAATGAAGCATTTTTAGTATTCCATTGTATCTTTACTATTGATCTTTTAGTTATGCCTATTGGTGCTATTTTTAAAATGATTGTTGTAGCGATGATGCTATTCATCTTTAACCTATCACAGTCTTCTACTCCCATGGTGCCATTTTTGCCCTTTAAAAATTATGGATGGCTCAACCCCATCTCTTCTAGAAATTATGGAATATGGGTTGAGCATCCCTGATCTGAAAATCTGAAATCTGAAATGCTTCAAAATCCACCACTTTTTGAGTGATGACATAATGCCACAAATAGAAAATTCCACACCTGCTCTCATTTGACAGGTCTCAGTCAAAATGAGTCAAAACTTTGTTTCCTGCACAAAATCGTTAAAAATTATATAAAATTCACCTTCGGGATATGTATATAAGGTGTATATGAAACATAAATGACTTTTTGTGTCTAGACTTGGGTCTCATTCCCAAGATATCTCAGTATTCATTTGCAAATATTCCAAAATCCAAGAAAATCTGAAACCTCAAACATTTCTGGTCCCAGGCCTTTCAAATAAGGAATACTCAGCCTGTAATATTATTTCATGAATAATGTAAGAAATTTATATAGTAAAATTCCACTTACTCTTCCTGCTCCTTGTTCTTCTATATTTTTTACTTGTACATATGTTATTAATTCCATAATACATTTAAAAAATTTTTGCTTTATATGGTCTGTGGATTGTTAAAAGTGTGTATGTGTGTGTGTATGGATAGATTTAGAAGGCAAGAAAGAAAAAGAAAGAGATGAGAGAAAGAGAGAATAAAGAAAAAAAAGCTTTAAAACTCAAAAAAATATTTGCACACATTTTTAAGCTTTAATGATCTTTAGTCCTCTGTAAAGATTCAAGTTTCCATCTGGTATCATTTCCTACAGTCTGAAATACTTTTAATATTTCTTATAGTGCAAATCTGTTGGCAAAAAATTCAGATTTTATCTGGAAAAGTCTGTATTCCACCCTTATTTTTGCAAGGATATTTTGCTGGATATAGCATTCAAGGTCAGCATGATTTATAATACTTTTCTCTAATTAAATATCTCATTAAATGGTTTTCTTGACTCCACTGTTTCTAACGAAGTCAGCCATTTTTGTCACGTACGAATGTCCTGGGTTTCCTGTGCCTTTTCTTTGATTTTCAGCAGTTTGAGTGTTTGCCAAGACGATGGCTCGGTTTGTTTTGCACCTGCTTGTGGTTTACTGAGATTTTTGGATCTTTAAGTTGATGTCTTCAATCAGTTTTGTAGAATTCGTGGCCACTATCTTTTCAAATATTCCCTTTGATTCATTCTGTCTTTTCTTCTGGGACTTTGACTTCATATATGTTAGACCATCTGATATTGTTTCAGAGATCTCAGATTCTCTGTTTCTTTTTTTCCCTCCAGTCTTCTCTCTACCTATTTTAATTTGGATAATTTACTGTTTTCTAGTTGACAAATCCCTTTTGTACTATATCCAGTTTGTAACCCTATCAAATGAACTATCCATTTATGAGATTGTAGGTTTTTTTTTGTTTTTTTTTTTTTGGCATTTCTGTTTTGTTCTCTTTTATAGTCTCCCTATCCCTAGACAAATTCCCCTTTTCCTGCAAGGCTGGTACTACAGAAGGACAAGTTAATCTCATGTGTAGTTGAGCTGAGCCGTGGCTTTGTTGCAGCTTTGGTCAGATTTAGTTTACTTCTAGCTTTAAATGTTTTGAGGGTGTCATCAAGACTTTCCCTTCAGTAGGGCTTGCGATCTGAGAGGCAGTGAGATTTGGTGATCTCTTTAAGCCTTATGGGTTTCTGAATAATGAGAAACTCCATTTTCTAACCCTGTCATCAACTTTTTGGGTCATTGAAAAATTTTGCATTTTTTTTTCCATTCCCTCCATGGCTTTCTGTTCCTTGGGAAGTTTCTTTCCATTGGGCTACCCATTCCCAGCCTTTGGATGGCTATTGCAGGGCACTATGTGAAGACCTTCATAGCCTTAAAGGGGTTTCCCCTGCCTACCCAGTTCCAGCTTTAGTCAACTGTTCTGGTCACTGGATACAAGTCTATGATGTCCCAGGGGGATTTTCTCAGTTCTCTTTCCCTTCCCTTCCCCACCTGCAATGCATCCCAGTGCATTGCACTTAGAGAGGGCCTCATCTGCCTTGGGAGGGAGGAATCTTTCAGATCTCTGCCCTGCCCTAATCTTTAATACACTACTCCCATATACTTGGTCTAGGTCTATGGGAAATGTCTGGGGGCTGGGTACTGAGTTGTCCTGTGAAAGGAATCCCATGGACCTCCCATCTTACCAGCTCACACATGGCCATGGGAGACTTATAAAATTCTTTGGTTTGTGCTGAATTCCTCCTTCTTTCACCACATCACTAAGGATGACAGCAGCTGTAGGTCTGTACTCTTCAAGAAAGGGCTCATTGCTTTCTGGAATTTAACTCATTTAGATTTATCGACATCCTCGGCTCTCTAATGGTCTTAAAAACTATAATTTTTAGCTTATCTGGCTTCTTCAAATGTTAGCATGGCAGTGACACCCCTTTGTGACTCTACATCCTAAAGAGACATTCATACTTTGCAGCTCTCCTCTCTAGAAGCGTACACTGAGGCAACAGCATGTTTCTCAGCTGGACAGTGAAAGATGATTTAACTCCAACCAATGGTTGCTTTGTTCTTCTGACAGCTGAAGATCCAGCCAGATAGATGCAGACATCAATATTCTTAAATAAAGATTTTCATTTTTCCAGGTCATTGCTCCTAACATTTGGAAAGCAATACCGAGAAGCATATTAATCTGAATAGGCTGATTTTTGGCTAGGAAGGTTTAATAAAGCAAGTATTTTCTCTCTGACTTTGAGCCGTGGTTTGAACCAGTTCTTCAGCACAGCAGAGACCAAGATACTCCCTTTGCCCCTTTCTATTACGGCTAGGCCATTCTCTGTGGAAGGAGCAGGGTAGATTCATAAAGTAGAAGAGCTATCTAGGTCCTTTTCTATTCTTGTTTTGTCTGTAGTCCGTGACAAGTGATCTCAATGGTCCCCAATGTTCACCACCCATTTGACCTAAGAACGACTTCTACTATAACTTGGGTTTGATTTATTCTGGAAGCTCAATCTGCCTTTGTTTGGGTTAGAGGCTCTACTCCTCCTCATGGTAGCTTGACATCCTACAATGTCCTTTGGGAGGAGTGCTGAGGAACTGCTAGATGCTGACAAGGTAGCTTAGGGGGCAAAAGGACTCAGTTAATTAGGAGGAGGTGGCGAGTGTGCACCCTGTCAAAAATCACAGCTACTGCAAAGAGTACTACAGTTCCTGTAAAACCTGGAGCTCTATTAGGAAAAAACAAAAAGAAACATGGTAGGTAGACATGGTTACGATGCCAGAGCTAATGAGCCATTTTTCACAGTATAGTAATACTTTTAATTAATAAAGATCAATGCATAGTTCTTGACACTCACAGGTGTGAGCATTCACCTAGAATGTACTAGGGGGGCATGTGTCTGCACACATGCAGGCTGGAGAGGCCATTCCGCTACATCTCCTGTTCCATGGCTCCTGGTGTCAAAGCCACTCTCTGGGACTTGGGTTTGGCCTGTAATGAAGAAGCAGGGAGAGCAAACTTCAGGCCTATTTCTAGAGAAGGATAGAAACACTTTCTTTAGTAGTATGTTTAAACAGATCCATAAAAGTTGAAAGAGGCGTATTTCCAACAACTTTATCATAAAATCAGAAAAAGCATCATTCTGGAACTATTAGTACAACATGACTGAGATGCTGACAATACAGAGCATGAACTCTGAGCCTTAGGTCAACTTTGCCACTAGCTTTGGTGATTGTCAATGTTATTACAAGCAGCTTCATAGATTTTTAAATCTACTTCCGCTGACTTCTTATGTAGTCTTGAGGAAGCCATCAAGCCTGTCTCTTTATGAGTATAGTCTTCAGAGCCCTACTTGTTGCTGCTACTTGGATGTCTAATGCCCAACTCAGACTGGACAAGTTCAGTTCAGAGCTCTTGATTCTTCCCCAGACTTCCTTAGCCTCAATGCTTTCATTCACCTGTTTTAAAGCCACAGATCTAAGCACCATCTTTACTTTTTAAAAATTTCTTTTTTTTTGAGATGAAGTTGCCCAGGCTGGGGTACAATGGCATGATCTCAGCTCACTGCAGCCTCTGCCTCCTGGGTTCAAGTGATTCTCCTGCCTCAGCCTCCTGAGCAGCTGGGATTACAAGCATGCACCACCACACCTGGCTAATTTTGTATTTTTAGTAGAGATGGGGTTTCTCCATGTTGGTCAGGTGGTCAGGCTGGTCTCGAACTCCTGACCTCAGGTCCACCCGCCTCAGCCTCCCAAAGTGCTAGGATTACAGGTGTGAGCCACCATGCTCGGCCTTAAATTTCTTTTATTCTCCATATTCAAACCATATGCAAATCCTGTTGGCTTTACCTACAATGTGTACCCTAATCCAATATGAATGCATATGCGTATTTAATGTACATGTGTATATGTGCATATATAAGTGTGTTTATATATGTATGTACATATGGATATATATTTTATCCCTCTCTCCTCCCTGTTTCTCTAGAATATGAGCAAAGACCTTGACTATCAGCTTTGTATCTCTAGTGTTTAGGACACTTTGAATATCTGAATGAATCTCCAAAAAACATCTGGAATTGTAGTTGGGGATTAAATATGTTCTACATAGGAGACACCAAGCTCTGGAGAGGCAGAATTTTTTACTTAATTTTACTGGAGAAATAATTTATTGGTCTAAACAGATACTGGGAAGATGCCAGGCAATGATAAAGATCATGAATTTAATGTTCTTTGGGTCATGTTTGCCTACTGACAGTCTAAGATTCAGATCTGATCTATACAGTGTTATAAAATTACTGAATTACTTGAACACATAAAACAAAGTGGAGTTTCTGTATCTCTTGAAAGTGTGGGTTGTCTGACAACACAAGAGGTGCATTCCTGTCCAACAACATTCTGATGCTAGAGCTGAGAAGTGGCTGCCCTTGAGCCAAGGTGCTACTCCCCAGGTGTCCAAGGAAGATTCTGTCCCAGCCCATTTCACTAATTTGTGTGACCTGTCTGGCTTCTGTGGGTCTCTAAACCTGAGACCCTGGTCAATCTGGATTTCTGCAGAGCATCCTGTGAACAGGCAGGCAGAAGAACTTCCCTAGCACCCTTCCTTTATCACCAGCCTGGGATCCGTCTCCAGTTCTAAATGGGCACATGGAGATTTGAGGGCCAGTACCTGGTCCCCACGTAGGCCTGGTTACATCTAAGATCTAAACACTATCTTTACTTTTTAAAAATGTCTTTCTTTCTTTTCTTTTTCTCTTTTTTTTATCGAAATGGAGTATCGCTCTTGTTGCGCAGGCTGGAGTGCAATGGCACGATCTCGGCTCACTGCGACCTCCACCTCCTGAGTTCAAGTGATTCTCCTGCCTCAGATACCACAACCAGTATCTTCCTTATTCTCTGGTTATGTCCCAGACATTTTCAAAAAAGTATGGTGAAGAAAGAGTGCCCAGCTAGTGTTAACCACAGCCTCCACTCTTGGAGAAATGACTCAAAATTAAGTCCTGCTAATTTTGTCTTTAGAGTCATCTGCCAAGGACTATTTTGACTGGAGGAAGTCATGGCTCAAGTGCTCTGCCCTTCTTTGTCACCCACAGCCAGGACATCATCATTTCCTCCTCCACTTCCCTGGGCCAATATAACAGTAACATCAGGCATGAGGGGCTTTGCAATCAATCCTTCATCCCCTTCTCACTTGTATGCTTGGGGAGCCGGGACCCTTCCAGGAAAAGAAAAAGTGTACCTGGGTCAGAATTGGGGTGCCACTCATCCCAGGTTCTTGTGTTCTCAAATATGTGGCCAGTTTCCTGGAGATTTCTGTATCTCTCAAGGGTGTCAGGAGGTCAGACTTCTGTGAGAAATTACTCCGTAAGATGAAGTAGTGAATCAAAATTTCTCCTCATGTTTACTCGACCATACCACATAGCTGTGGCGTCTAGGAGATTTCCCTTGGGTTAGAAATGCCTATTCATTTTGTTATGTTGCTGGGTTATTCTAAGTCACAGAAGGAATACAAATAGTACAAAACCAACATATGCATGGCATAAAGTTCAGGCTCAGATGCAGCCTCTACATTCCACACCGTGGTCACATCTCAGCCGTCTTCTCATTTATCCGATTGTTGTTTTAGAACATCCAATGATCAATATGTTTAACTCCTGTCTGGGAGGCTCCAGTAATGAACAAAAGGCATTGGCTGCGGAGAATGCCACTTTCTACGATTACAAGCAATTTGCTAGTTTTCTCAGAAGAGCTTAAGAGGGTTTCATGAAATGTCTGCTTTCAGAATCATTAACTATTGATTAAACTCCCCATTTTACTTTGCGCAAATTCTGTTAGAAATAACAGGGTGAATAACAGTGCTGACCACCGTGCGATCATGGGGCGGCACAGCCTGAGTCAGTGTGTGATGTGCTCAGTTTCAGGCTCTTTGGAAAGGAGAGCTGATTGGGAGCATTCGCCTGTTCTGGGTACCCGGTTTCTGTGATAGCTGTGTGTTTTGCCACTGAGCTCATCCTTTATGTTGATTTCTATTAGTGAATTTATAAATACAGCCTGAGGAACATTACCCATCCCTCAGCTCTTGAACCATCATTACGATCCAGAATGGTAAATCCTTTGTAGGAGTCACCTTGGTTTAGTGGTAAAAAAATTTCTGATGTGCTTTCAAAAGGTAGAGTTTGAGTTTTTTTTTCTTTTTTTTTTTTAATATAGCTGAATAGGATTTTAAGAAAGCAGAATTATAATGTGGAGTGAAAAGAAAAGCGAGAGGTTGGGTCAGAAACTAGGTTATCAGTACAATGCAGAAAGGGAAAATAAATGCTAATAGACTGCACATATGCCCTTCCCACTAGATTAGAGACCAGGAGGGTGCCTGCTAGATTTGGTCCATTGTGTGGCCGAACAGAACACAGGATCTGGGCTATTATCCCCTCCACGGCCCCTTGTGCCACAGATGGTTCTTCTTGCTTCTCTTATCGGGCTGTGCATTTAGTCTCTGTAGCTTGATCTGTTCCTCAGTCTTCTGCTCATACAAAATGGACTGATGTGCTGAAAGAGAGGGGCTGGAGAGGGGCTGTCTTAGGAGGAAAGGGGAGGGTGTGAAGAGAAAAGCCAGGGAGGCCAGGTGCAGGGATGGAGCAGGGAGGAAAGAGAGAGACTCCTGCCTTGCTGGGGACAGCCCCGTCAGCAGCCAGCAGGCTTGCCTCCCCTAGGTCTTGAGCTCAGCTGCCTGGAAACGGCCTTGTGCCTTTGTGCTCTGGATAGCCAAAGTTCTCAGGTGTTGAACAAGCAAGCAGTGCTGGCTGCCTTTTCTCCCTTCCCTGGGGATGCTAGCCTCTAGGGCTGGCGTTGCTGGCGGTCCCCTCCCAGGAGACCTAAAGCTCTGCCTTTGAGCTGACTGATGAGCTGCAAATTCAGCAAAGGTGAGCAGAGGCTGAAAACCGTGCCCTTGAGATCCAGCCCTCCCAAGAGAGCCTACCTGGAATGATGGAAGGGGTCATCCTTAGGGCTGAATCCAGAGCCCAGGATGTGTTGGACACAGTTCTCCTCCTCATCTGGATCCACATGAGGTTGTATGGCTGAGTTCACATCCAGGCCCCCCCACTTACAAGCTATGGGGCCTTTGGACATTTGCCCAGCTGTATTCTCATTTGTGAAGTGGCATCTAATTCATAGTGTTACTGTGAAGATTAAATGGGTTGGTCATGGAAAGATATTAGAATAATTAGTGGCCTAGAACAATACCTTGAAACTTAGCTATTACTTTGGTCATCATCATCGTTATAAATCCATATTAGATTTATATATTTTCTACATTAACATTACATTTAACATGTTAATGTATGTTAACATTCTACGTTAACATTACATTTTCTTTTTTAAAAAATTTATTTATTATACTTTAAGCTCTAGGGTAAGTGTGCAGAACATTCAGGTTTGTTACATATGTCAACACATGCCATGGTAGTTTGCTGCATCCATCACCCCATCATCTACATTGGGTATTTCTCCTAATACCATCCTTTCCCTATTGCCCTCCAATGCTACCCCTCCCCTAGCCCCCCCACCCTGACAGGCCCTGGTGTGTGATGTTCCCCTCCCTGTGTAAATGTGTTCTCATTGTTCAATACCCACTTATGAGTGAGAACATGCAGTGTTTGGTTTTCTGCTCTTGTGTCAGTTTGCTGAGAATGATGGTTTCCAGCTTTATCCATGTCCCTGCAAAGGACATGAATTCATCCTTTTTTATGGCTGCATACTATTCCATTGTGTATATGTGCCACATTTTCTTTACCCACTCTATCACTGATGGGCATTTGGTTGGTTCCAAGTCTTTGCTATTGTGAGCAGTGCCACAATAAACATACATGTGCATGTGTCCTTATAATAGAATGATTTATAATCCTTTGGATATATACCCAGTAATGGGACTGCTGGGTCAAATGGTATTTCTATTTCTAGATCCTTGAGGAATTACTACACTATCTTCCACAATGGTTGAACTAATTGACACATTTTGTATATTTACATTATATATTGTCAGTATTACAATGTACCTCCATATGAGATATTATGGCATAATTGAGAGAACATGGGCTTTGGGGACAGATAGTTTGAGACCTCACCATGACACTCAAATCACACGGTATTTGTGTGATTTTTGGGGTGTTACTTCTCTCTTCAAGTCTCAGTTTCCTAACTGTGAGGTGGGGCTAATGCTCCAAATTACCCAGTACAGAGCCTGCATACTGGAACAGTTCAACACGTGGCAGCTGTCACTCTTCTCAGCAGCCCATGCAAACACATGTTGTGTGCACCTCTGCATGCCTGCGTGGTGCAGGGTCTGGGTGGTAAGTTTCTGTTGGTCTGTGTTCAACATAAGTCCGGCAGGTGCCTGTGGGCCAGAGGCCTGAGCCTTAATGACTCAAGTCCTGCTTGTGGCTCCTGTGAACCTTCAAGCACAACTTCTCTCTCTCCTGGACCTGAGCTACTTTGTGTACTTTGAAGCCTCTAAATGCAGTTCTGGGGGGTCTTGATCAGGGAGGTAAGAGACCCAAGTTAATCCGGGCTCCTATCAGTGGAAAATGAGGAATAGTGAAGGGACCTTTTTCTCAATGTGCCTTAGTTTCGCCATCTGTAAACCAGAGAACTGGATCAGACTAATCCCATATCCACCCCCTGCCACACCAAATCTTACATCCAGATGAAGTGTGTCCTGTCCTCTCAGTATCTTTTTGCTGCATCTTTGCAATGAAGACTGTGAATGTCAGAGTAAACCAGGAAGCAATGTCTGAAAGAGCAGAACAGACTGGCACAGGCAGAGGTTGGCAGGAAGGAATGCAAGCAGAAACAGGACAAGGACCTCAGAATTCCAGGTCCTGCTTCAGTGTCCTAATACCCCTTTTCCTTCTTCCTTGTGGGACAAGGTGCCTTTATCTGAAGGAACCCTAAAGGGAAGGTCTGAACTTTCCCACGTTCCAGGAGTTATCCCCTTAATCATGAATAATGATTCATACTGGAGTTGCGCTTTGGCCTTGCTGGGCGCACCCCTGACTGGTCCTGTTCTGGGCCTTGAGAGGCTGGGCTCCACCCTGGCTTGTACAATGTGCCTATACAACCCAGGGAGCAAGACTCACATTCATCGTCATCCTAAGTTTACATCACCATTATAAGAATTTTCCAGCAGATGGCCATAAAGTGTCTTGAGAAAGCAATGCCCATTTCTTCTTTTGCAGCTTGCACGAGGTCACCATGTTGGCTAGCAAGGGGTCCGTGAGACCGCATCTCCTTTTGCTGGGCCCCTCCAGGCCAGGCCTCTTCCCCTGTCTGCTCTCCAGCCCTCCCTGAACCTCCTTCTTCCAGGTCCCTTGCCACATCATCCTTCCTTCTCCCTCACCCCCCACGCTAGGTTTGCCTCTGAGATTTCCCCTTAGTAATTGAAGGAATCTGATAGGCAAAGTGAACAGCCGCAGGAGAAGGCACACTGCTATAAGAGGCTGCAGAGGACTTCCTGTCTCAGTTTTGCTCTGAGTGTTTTGGGACATGATGGGTGGAGTCACATCCTGGTAGTTTTCACGTATGACCTCTCTTCTTTCTGCATTCTTAAGCTGCACTTCTCCTTCTCCATCCATTCTCTCTTGTCAAATATTCTGGGATTCAAAGAACTTTAGTCTCCTCTTCCTTCCAAAAGAAATGACCCATCCTCGGTATACCTTGCAATACCTCTTTCCCTGACTCCAGAATCTTAAGTGTAAGTCTTAATGCCAGGCCTATGAATGTAGAAGTCTTGGATGAGATTTGTTGATGGCAAGAGGAGGCACCAGGCTCTATCTCCCTAGAAATTTGCTCCTCCATGGAGGATGTGATCCAAGAAATTCTTAGAAACAAGCCACAGTAACCACTAACCACATTAACCCCATCTAGGAGAGGTACTACTTTTAGAATGGACACCCTGAGGGCTGAGGATATGAGGCTCTTGGATCCTGGCATGCCCTGATAAACAGTGCCTCTTGCCTTCAAGAAGAAGCTCATCTTTGGGAAGGAGCCTTTAGCTAGGATCTAGTGAGTTGGAGTTCGAGTCTTGCCTCTGCTATTTTCCACCTCTGCCACCTTTGATTGTAAATGCATTATGAACCTCAGATCTGTTATCTGTAAAATGGGATTATAGTACTTATCTTGCTTCTAGAACTGGATTTTTTTGATGTCAAGCTCAAAAAAAAAAAAAAAAACCACAAAAAACATGAGTGAGAGTTTTGAGGACTGTGAAAATATTAGGTGGAAGATGCCATATACATGTATATATGGCTGGATTTTTTTAACCTGTCATCTTCTTTTTCTCTCAGGCAGCAATGTGGTTTTTGAGGTCTGGCAGTTTTAGGTGGACTGTCTCTACCAAGGATAAATAAACTTTATTTATATCTGGTGATTTACTTTAACATCCATCTTTATTTCTCCAGCATTTGGCATTAAGCCCCTGCTAAATGTCAAGCTTGTCATGAAGAAATGAGGTCAGCACACAAAGGGAATGCCCACTGGAGAAACTTACCACTCTAGTTGGAGCTAACTGGACCAATCCTTGACCAATGAAAAGATAAATCCAGTGTAAGGTGCGAGCACCTGCTTTTAACATTATGCCATTGTGGTTTTAGCTGCTGCTCACAGGTAACTATTTGCCTTTCAAGTCTTTCCTTCCTTGTACCACTTCATTCTCACAGGCCAGACCTGTAATTGAGGGATGAGATTTACACGTTGCAGCCCCCGGCTTTCCTTCTCTGCTTTCCACTCCAATTAAGTTCCCAAGACATGAATCTACAGATGATCCCTTTTCCCAGATTCAGAGCTCAACCCTAATGCAGCCACACATCTCACCTCCCGGTGCTGCAGCTCTGCGGGGAGGCTGTCTCTGCAGGATGGAACCCCTTCCCCCCACCCGAGAAGCGCCAGGAGCCCAGACCTATCAAAAGGTGACCCCATTTGGGGGTGGTTCAGGGATCTGCCCGAACCACTTCCTTCTTTGATTTTCCACAGGGCCACTTGCAAAACAAAACCGACTCTGAGAAAAGAAAGTCTTCAGTATTTTGAATCCATTGATACATAGGTGAAACAAATCAGTTTGCATTTTCCATGTACTTTCAACACTTTGTTTCTGAATAATAATAAAAAAGTCCCTGAAGCAAAAACTATTTTGAGCCTAATTTCTGGAGGCTCCTAGCAGGAAAATCACTCTTTCTCTTGCTGTGATGTTCTTTTTGGTCTTAAAAAGAAAAGACTTAGGGGAAGAAGATGGCTTTTATTTTTCAAACATTGAGCAGGTGCCTTGAGGAGGAAGCCCTGGGTGCCTTGGTGGCTGCAGGGGGCAGAACAGGGGGAGACAGGTAGGGGGGAAAGTGGAGATTTGGACTGGAAAATAAAATACTCCAATTCAGCAGTTCCCAACCAGTCTATACAGTAGAGCCACTTGGGAATGTTTAAAAAAGAACCAATTCCCACCCTCTCCTAGGTGATACCGATTTAGCTTGTCTGGCACAGGGCCTGGGAATCTGCATATTTGAAAGACCTTTTGGTACCTAGGAAATCAGAATTACCACAGGAGAAGTGTGGGGAACTGTATTTTAAAAAATGGCCCACAGTGATTCTGAGGCAGCCAGGTTCCGGTGCACAGACTGGCATTTTCCAAAAATGAATGGCCATTTCAAGTTGCTCCACAGAGTTTTGGGGCTCCCTTTTGGGATGCAGCACCCTGTCACTTGCTAGAACGCTCAAGTGGGCACCTGTGCAGGAGCTGCAGGGAGCTCCTTTCTCAAGGGTGGGGCTGTCAATGATCTCAGAGATGTCCTCTGACTTTGCATCAACAGCTGGAGACATCATCCTTGTCCCCCAGAGCTGTACTGTGTGATGTAAAGCAATGTTCAGGTTTATGCACAAGGTGAATAGAAGATGGGCCTGGTGCAGTGGCTCATGCCTGTAATCCCAGCACTGTGGGAGGCCCAAGTGGGAAGATGCTTAAGCATCAAGATACTTAAAATGTTCAAGACCAGCTTGGGCACCATTGTGAGATCTTGTCTCTACAGAAAAATTAAAAAAATAAAAATTAACTGGGTCTGGTGATGCGTGCCTGTAGTCCTAGCTCTTGGGAGGCTGAGGTGGGAGAGTTGTTTGAGTCCAGGAGTTTGAGGCTGCAATGAGCTATGATTGTGCCACTCCACTCCAGCCTGAGTGACAGAGAAAAATCCTGTCTCTAAAATGAAAAGACAAAACAAAAGAAAAACACATGGTTGGTGGACAGAAAGAGGCCATAGTGGAAGTGGTGGAGGTGGGTGGTGGGGTCTTCTTTAACCCATGGCAGCCATGCTTGTGCCAGCCTCTATAAACCCTGGGAGGGAACTATGGGCTTTCCTGCATTGAAAATTTTGTTTTACAAAAATCTTTCTTTTTGGCTAAAGCACATTGCACACTCCTCTCCATGTATCCACTTACCCATTCACTAAGATTCATCACACATGCCATTTTCTGTGAAGTCTCCAGAATATACTCAGCAGTTATCACTGCACAGCAGAGGCTGAGAACAGCACTGGCTTCATGAGATGGGAGCCAGGTCCTAGTTGGGGAGCTTGGACTTAGGCCGAGGCTTTAAGAGCCTTCACACCCAGCGTACCTAGCAGGCCTTGGTAGCCTGTACATCACCGATGATGATCTGCATGCCTATGGGGGAGACACAATAAGGCTTCGCCCATACCAGCTGGCAGAGAGCTTAATTTAATCCTCCGGGGTTGTATGTTTTAAAAACAAACAAAACAGATCAATTCTTAAATATGAAGACCTAAGTTTGGTTCCTTTTTAGTCAGAGGTCTTGGACAAATCAATGTTTTTGATCATCAGATTTCTCATCTGTAAGATTGGGGTAGCAGTACATAATTGGGTTGCCAAAGGGGTTGGGTAAGATTATGTTCAGTGCTGTGTAAATAACAAATATTACAGAATTATGAAGAGTTGTAATTGCCACTTAAAACTCTAGGCTTATGAGAATTATAGAAAGCTAACATCTGAGTCAAATGATTTTATCTGATGTTTTGAACCTCCAATTTCCAAGAAAAAGATGTACCTCTCCTTCCCCCTGCCCTCATGTGAGACACATTTATTGGATACTCACTATGAGGAGTACCTGGCACTTGGGATACTAAGAGGAACAAGACCAGGCCATTGACTTCATATAGCTCATAGTTTAGCAAGGAAGACAGATTAATCAAGAAATAGATTACTCTGAATTGTGATGTGTACTATGGTAGAGGAATGTCCTGGGTTTAGAGATTGGGAAGGGGAGGAAATGATTAGGTGCAGACAAGAAGGTCTTCTTAGTAAAACTGATACTTGCACCAGGTCTTGAAGGAATTGTCCAGGGAGATATCGAGGTCTGAAGGGCATTTCTCGTAGAAAAGACAATAGAGCTTGGTTCAGATAAGGAAAAATCACATACATGGAGAAGGTTGATTATGATTTTAGCTCTAGAGAAGGGGTAGATTCAGAGTAATTTTAGTGACTCTGAGCTAGGAAAAACCATTGGACATTTGTATTCGTCACATAAAACAGGATAAAAAGGATGAGAAGATTGGGGCTAGTAGAGGGATCTTACAGGATCTTGACAGTGAGAAGAGTTGATCATAAAAAATGACATTCAATACAGAAAAATATAAACTTCTGCCCTTGTATTCAAAACCCAAACTGCCTGTGAATAGTGTGGAGGAGACAGTGCCAAGCCGAGGTGTGTACTGAAAAATTCAATACATATACCCAATGTGATGATGTGACCTAAAAGTCTAATTGGCCCACAGAAGTCATTACATGAGATAATATGGCAATAAATGCACATTAATATCATGTGGACATCGTTAAGAAAAGTATAGATGCTTACAGCCATCCCCATATCCATCAGATCACAGTTTTTAGTGATGAGGCCAAGTCCAGGTCTTGCTCAAAATCTTCACATGATTTTGAAGTGCAGCCATTGGTAACTCTCTAGTTACTAATATGTCACTGCCCAGAATGAAGTGTTGACTGCTTTCCTTGATCTCTACTGGTTAGACTATGTAGGCTGCTTTCTTATGGCAACTGCCTCATCAGATGGACAGATGAAACTTCCTATCAGTTGCTGAGAGTATATTACAAATCTCCAATTATAATTGTGGATTTGTCTATTTCTCCCTTTAATTCTGACAATTCGTGCCTAGTGTATTTTGCGGCTCTGTTATTAGGCTGATATGAATTAACAGCCTAATGTTATGCCTTTCTGATGGATTGGCCTTTTTGCTTTCATGAAATGTCTCTTTATTTCTGGTAATACTCTTATTCTTGAAATATATCTGATATCAGTACAGCTACTCCAATGTTCTTATGCTCAGCGATTGCCTTGTAAATATTTTGTTAATCATTTATTTTTAACCCATCTGTGGCTTTAGCGTTAAAGTCCATCTCTTATAGACATCATATAGTTGGGTTTTGCTTTTTTAACCATTCTGAAAATCTCTGCCTTTCAACTAAAGTGTTTAGTCCAATTAAATTTAATGTAATTATTGATATGGTTGAGTTGATACCTAATATTTTACTACTTATTTTATATTTGTATTAGTCCATTTGTATTGCTATAAAGGAATACTTATGCCTGGGTAATTTATAAAGAGGTTTATTCGGTTCTGCAGGCTGTACAGGAAGCATGGCACTGGCATCTGCTCTTGGTGAGGGCCTCCAGAAGCTTTCAGTTGTGGCAGAAGGCAAAGGAGGAGCAGGCATGTCACATGATGAGAGAGGGAGTGACAGAGAGAGGCAAAGATGCTAGGCTCTTTTTAAACAACCAGCTCTTGGGTAAACTAATAGTGTCAGAACTCATTACCATGGAAGGGCACTTCATGAGTAATCTGCCCGCATGACCCAAACACTGCCCACTAAGCTCCGCCTCCAACACTGGGGATTACATTTCAACATGAGATTTGGAGGGGACAAATATCCCAACCATATCAATGTTTTTCTCATTTTTCTTTTTGTTCCTCTGTCTCTTCTTTCCTGAATTATTTTGGGTTAACAGAATATGTTATAGAATTCAATTTTAGTTCATTTAATTGGCTTTTTAGCTATATTGCTTTACATTATGTGTGTGTGTGTGTGTGTGTGTGTGTGTGTGTGTGTGGTGGTAGTAGTTCTCACACAGGGGCGATTTTAGTTCCCAGGGGAATTCGGCAATGTCTGGAGACATTTTTGGTTGTCACAACTAGAGAGGTACTACTGGTATCTGGTGGGTGGAGGCCAGAGATACTATTAAACATCCAACAGTGCACAGGAAGCACAGCAAAGAATTATCTGGCCCAAAATATCAGTTCTGAGGTTAAAAAATCTTGCTCTGTGGATGACAATATACAACTAATTTTCACAAACTACTTAGAAATTTCTATTTATTTCATATGAAACTGGCTGGACATTGGTGGCGCACACCTATAATCCCAGCACTTTGGGAGGCCGAGGCGGGCAGATCACAAGGTCAGGAGTTTGAGACCAGCCTGACCAATATGGTGAAACTCTATCTCTGCTAAAAATACAAAAATTAGCAGGGCGTGGTGGTGGGCCCCTTTAGTCCCAGCTACTCGGCAGGCTGAGGCGGGAGAATTGCTTGAACCTGGGAGGCAGAGGTAGCAGTGAGCTGAGATCGTGCCACTGCACTCCAGCCTGGGGAACAATGCAAGACTCCATCTGAAAAAAAAACAAAAGAAACAAACAAAAAAAAACAACCTCGAAACTGTAGAGCAAGTTTCCTTGTGTCCCCATGACCCTTTTTAGTGGTCAAAACACTTAACATGAGATCTACCCTCTTGTTATGCAATGCTGTACAGCAGTTCTCTAAAGCTTAATCATCCCGTAGAAGTATAATTTTATATCCTCTGAACAAAGCTTCATTCTCCACCTCCTTTATCCCCTGGCAGCTACCATTTAATTTTCTTATTCTATGAGTTTGACTATTTTAGATACTTCATATAAGTAGGATCATGCAGTATTGGTCCTTCTGTGACTGACTCATTTCACTTAGCATAATATCTTCCAGGTCCATCCATGTTGTTGTAAATGGTAATTTTTTCTCCTTTTTTAAAGATTGAATAATCGTTCACTGTACCTATATAATGCATTTCCTTTATCCATTCATCTGTCCCTGGGCATTTGGGCTGTTGTTATATCTTGACTATTGTGAATAATGCCACAATGAACATGGGAGTACAGATATCTCTTCAAGATCCTGATTTTAGCTGCGTGCAGTGGCTCATACCTGTAATCCCACCACTTTAGGAGACTGAGGAGGGAGGATTGCTTGAAGCCAGGAATTCAAGACCAGCCCAGGCAACAAAATGAGACCCTATCTCTACAAAAAATTAAAACAGTTACCTGGCATAGTGGCTTATGCCTGTAGTCTCAGCTACTTGGGAGTCTGAGGGGGAGGATCACTTGAGCCCAGGAGTTTGAGGCTGCAATGAGCAATGATTTCACCACTGTACTCCAGCCTGAGTGACAAAGTGAGACCCTGTCTAAAAAAAAAAAAATTCCCAATTTCAATTCTTTTTGGAATCTTCAATACCCCGAAATAGATATATGATAGCTCTATTTTTAGTTTTATGAGAAATTGCCGATCTGTTTCACATTGTGGCTGTATCATTTTACATTCCTATCAACAGTGTATATATAGGGTTCTAATTAATTTCCCCATAACCTTGCCAACACTTGTTGTCTTTTGTTTTTTTGATCGCAGCCATCCAGACAGGTGTGAAGTCATATTTTATTGTGGTTTTGACTTGCATTTCCCTGATGGTTGGTGATGTTGAGCACATTTTTATTTATCTGTTGGCCATGTGTGTATGTCTTCTCTGGAGACATGTCTATTTTTTCCCTTGCTCATTTTTAAATTGGATCATTATTATTATTATTATTATTTTGCTTTTGAGTTGTGGATATTTCTTATATATTTTGGAAATTAACACCTTATCAGATACATGGTTTGCAAATATGTTCTCCCATTCCAAAGGTGGCATTTACACTCTATTTAGTGTTTCCCTTGCTGTGCAGATATTTTGAGTTTGATAAATTTATATTTTTGACCAAAGATTTTCAGCAATTATTTCTTCAAATTGTTCACTTTCTTTTTTTACTTTCTCTTCCTTCTAGCACTTCAATTAAGAGAATGATCTTTTGATATCGTCCCATAGATTGGTGAGGCTCTTTTCATTATTGTAACAAAGTTTCACCCCTGCTCTTTAGATTGGATAATTTCTATTGCTCTCTCTACTGACTTTTTCCTATTGTCTTTAAGATACTATTAAGTGCATCTAGTGCATTTTTGTTTTTAATATCATTTTTGAGGTATAATTGAAATATAATAAAAACATATATTTAAAAGGTATAATTTGATGAGGTTTACATCCATATACAACCATGAAACAATCACCACAATCAATATAATGTACACATTCACCAATCCCAAAAGCTTCCCATGCTCCTTTGTAATACTTCTCTCATCCCTCCCTTGTTCCCCAGGAAATCGTGATCTACTTTCTGTCACTACAGATTAGTTTGCATTTTCTAGAATTCTATATAGATGAAATAAGACAGTTGTTTCTCTTGTTTTCTGCAGCATCTTTTGCTTACATAATTATTATACAGTTCAACTATGTTGTTGTATATTTCAATATCTCATTCACATTCATTGCACCATAGTATTCTATCGCAAGAATATATCATAGTTTGTTTATGTATTCACCTGTTGAACATTTGGTTGTTTTCAGTTTTTGATTATTCTCCATAAAATTACTATGAATATTCATGTACAAGTCCTTAAATGGAAATATGCTTTCATTTCTCATGGATAAATATTTAGTAGACAATGTTTAACTTTTTAAAAAATAGCAAACTGTTTTCCAGAGTGGTTGTACCATTTTACACTCATCAGCAGTCTATAAGAATTCCAGTTGCTATAGATTCATGCCAACATTTGGCATGGAATGGCCAGTTTTTAATTTTAGCCATTCTAGTGGATATGTAGTGGTATCTCACGGTGGTTTAAATTTGCATTTCTCCAGGAACTAATGATGTTGGAGCAACTTTTCGTGTGGTAGGTGCTATTCACATATCTTTTTTTCTATTGTTTGCTCAAATCTTCTGCCATTTTTCATTTGGTTGTTTGATTTCTTATTATTGAGGTTTGGGATCTTTGTATATACTGATACAAAGCTTTTATCAAAAGTAATATTGAAAATATTTTCTCATAGCCTGTAGTTTGTCATTATATTTTCTTAACAGTGTCTTTGAAAAGCAGAAGTTTCAAATTTTGATGAAGTCCAATTTATATAATTTTCTTTCATGAATTCCTGTTTTGGCATCAGAGATGAAGTATCTTTGCTTAATCTAGGTAAAAAAGGATTTTATCCTGTGCTTTTTTTTCCCAAGGGCATTATAATTTTAGATTTTATGTTTATTCCCATGACCCATTTTGAGTAAATTTGATTATATGATGCAATCCATATGATTTCAGTTCCTACAATTTATGAATTGAAATTCATTAACTGATGCATGCAAATGCTACTTAGTTTTCCAATGCCATTTGTTGAAAATACTATCCTTTCTTCACTGAATTGCCGTACACTTTTGTCAAAAATCAATTGAAAACTGATTTATTTTTAATTTTTTGGATCTATTTCTGGATTCTCTATTTTGTTTCATGTCTATTTGTCTGTTTTGATGCTAGTACTAAATGACTTGATTACTGTAGCCTTATAATAACTCTTAAGATTGGTAGTATGTCTTTCAACTTTGCTCCTATCCAACTTATTTTGGTATTCTATGTCCTTTAAGTTTCCGTATGAATTTTAGATCTTCACTTTAATGCTCTGCCAACGGAGCTATTTCAGTCAAATTTTAGAATCAACTTCTCAACTTAAAGACTGCTGCAATTTTGATTGGGATTGTGTTGAATGTATAGAACAGTTTGGAGAGAATTGACATCTTAGCAACATTGAGTCTTCCTATCCGTGAAACAGAAACCCATAAAACTTCCTTCATTTTTTGAGGTGTTCTTCAGTTTCCCCCAGCCATATTTTGTAGTTTTCAGTTACACATATCATATGTTTTGACAGACTTATCTCTAAGTGTTTCATGGTTTGGGTTGCTATTGTAAATTATGTCTTTTTTTTAAAACTTTAAGCTCTGAGTACTTATTGCTAGGAAATAAAACATAATCGATTTTTAAAATATTGAACTTGTATCCTGCAATATATTAGTTCTAGTAGGTTTTTTTCTGGTAGATTCTATGAAATTTTCTACACAGATAATTACGTTATCTCCATCAAGTGAATATTTTATTTCAGGAAATTTTAGTTTTCAATTCTACAATTTCATTTGGTTCATTTTAAAATAGTCTATTTCTCTGCTGAGATTTTGTGTTTTTATTTACTAGATGAACATTTTTCTTTATGTCCTTGAGCATAGTTATAACAGCTGATTTAAAATCCTTTTTTTTTCCTAATACCAACATCTGGGTTATCTCAGGGTCAGACTTCATTTTGCTGCTTTTAAGTATGTCTAGTAATTTCAGATTGTATCCAGGACATTCTAAATTATATGTTGTAGAGACTCTGGTTTATTCTGTTATGGTCCTCAGAAAAGTTTGTTTGTTTTTTAAAGCAGGAAGTTTAGCTTGCTGGACTAAAATTCTAAACTGCCTCCAATATTGCAGGCAGCAGCAAAATTCTCTTCTTTTGTCCTCAGCTGGGTTTCCTCATGTCTGTCTCACACACGTGCAGTTCAGGGGACAGTCAGAGATTTGGACAGAATTTATGTGCAGAATATAGGGCTCCTGTATTAGTCCGTTCTCTCTCTGCTATAAAGAAATACGTGAAAATGGGAAATTTATAACTAAAAGAGGTTTAATTGGCTCACAGTGCTGTAGACTGTACAGGAAGCATGGCTAAGGAGATCTTAGGAAACTTACAATCACGGTGGAAGGTGAAGGAGAAGCAGGCTGTCCTACATGGCTGCAGCAGGAGGAAGGGAGAGACAGGGAGGCACTACATGCTTTTAAACAATCAGATCTCTGATAACTCACCCTGTATCATGCGAACAGCAAGGGAGAAGTCTGCACCGCTGATCCAATCACCTCCCAGCAGGACGCACCTCCAACCATTAGAGATTACAATTTGTCATTAGATTTGGGCGAGGAAACAGACTCAAACCATATCAGCTCCCTATCTTTGGCTCAGTTCTCTTTGCATTAACCCTGACCACCACCCCAAACCCCACCCTCCTATCCCTACATCCAGCTGCTGTGGGCACCCTGAACTGTATCGTCTGGTTCTTTAAGCCATAAAACTGTGGAATGCCTATCACGTTTCAGCCTCACCACTTGCTACCGAGTGAAGCCTGCCTTCGGATTAAAAACAATGTAAAAATGGGAAATAAATCAGATGCCATTCCCTTCTTCCAAGATAAGTCCAGTCTCCCCTCAAGGCTTGTGTTCGGTGGTGTGGATCATGGCTCACTGCAGCCTTGACCTCCCCATCTCAAGCCATTCTCCCATCTCAGCCTCCTGAGCAGCTGGCACTAAAGGCATGGGCCACTGCACATGGCTAATGTTTTTTGCATATTTTTGTAAAGATGGAGTTTCACCATACTGCTCAGGCTGGTCGGGCACTCCTGGGCTCAAGGGATCTGCCTACCTCAGCCTCCCAAAGTGCTGGGATTACAGGCCTGAGCCACCATGTCTGGCCTTAAGTTCTTCTTATTTTTGATTATTCTTCAGTGCCTTCATGTAGTTATTTTAAAAGTATTTCCCATGGTTTATAGTTTTATCTGTAGGAGAATTAGTCCAATAGGAGACATTTGATTGTCATATTTAAGCGGAAAACTTTTTAGTTGCAGGGACAGGAGTCAAATATAGGAAGAAGCCAAAGAATGACTTCAGAAGCATGATATGAACAAAGGTATGCTTCATTCATGCATTTATTTATCCAACAAACGTTTTTTGAGCCTCTACTGCAGCTAGGGCTCTTTTCAAGGCACAAGATAACAATGTTGAGTATAGTAGACATTCTGTGGTCCTTCAAACTAAGAGATCATTTGGAACAAATTGACTTCAGGACGGATTTGGAAAAAAACACCCAGCAAACCAGGATTAGGCATCTTTTGAGGGGATAAAAGGTGTGTACGTTTGTACTTTCCTACAGGGTCCCTACCAGGTACATACATATGGCTACTGAGAACTTGAAATGTGTTTAGTCTGAAATGATCTGTGCTGTAAGTATATAATATTTTATACACCACAGAATAAAGTATTTTATATACCCCAGATTTTAAAGACTTAGTATAAAAAAGAATAAAATACCTAATCTCTACTTTTTTGAAATGTGCTATTTTGGATATATCTAGTTAAATATATATATATATAATTACAATTAATGTCACTGATTTCTTTTTACCTTTTTAATGTGTGTACTAGATTATTTTAAAATCCATATGTGGCTCACATTATTTTTCTATTGGACAATGGTGGTCTAGACCAGCAGTGGGCAAACTTTTTCTTTGCAGGGTCAGAGAGTTGGTATTTCAGACTTTGTAGGCATTATGATCTCTGTTGTAACTACTCAACTTCGGCAATGTTGTATACATAGTTAGAGCCAGGTGTGGTGGTGAGTGCCTGTAATCCCAGCTACTCAGGAGGCTAAGGCGGCAGAATTGCTTGAACCCAGGAGGCAAAGGTTGCAGTGAGCTGAGATTGTGCCATTGCACTCTAGCCTGAGGGACAGAGCGAGACTCCATCTCAAAAAAAAAAAAAAAAAAAGCATAGTTAATACAAAAGCAAATTTCTGTCTTTACCAGGAAGCATGTTTCCTCTGGATTGCTTTTGCCATTTTGGCCTAAGTCCCAGAATAAGCATACATAAAATTGACCAGAGCCCAAACTTCAGTTGAGATATGTCAAGTACAACATGATCTGCAGCTTGAAGCACAGGCATTTAGCCAAGCCCAGTATAAATCAGCAAATTTAAAACTGACCCAGAAATTTGAGAGAGAGAAGTATTTAATGTTGTGTGTTACTAAGATTCTGTGATTATTCATTACACAGCATTTGTCGACCGCTACAAATTCTATTTTCATTTTCCTTTCTTCATATCTCAATTTATACCTGCCCATCCTGTGTTCATGTGCAAATGCTGGACCATCAGAAGTGGCAGCGTGGCTGCATTAGCAGTGCACTTGCTTCTAGGATTTCTCAGTGTAGGTATTGTTTATTTCATGCTGACACCGGGAGAAAGACAGCCAGTTAATCTAGATGCAATTGAATTTAGAAATAACTCAAATCTAATTTTACTCACTTCTTCATTCCCAAGTTACTTTTTCTGCATCCTTTGGTTGTGTGTGTTTCAAATCATCTCCCACTGTTTATTTTTAATTTCTACTTTATTTTAATTATTTAATAGGTGGCATCTGTGCTGTGCCTGTCATTCATCGAGAACAGTTTGTTTTCTGCTTATGGAATCATAAAACTATTTAATCTGAAGCTTCAGTGGTGCAGCCATCCTTGAGGCTATAGACCCTAGGATCCTTCCTTCTCTGAGGGTACCGCAGGGACAGGATTCTTGGAGGTGGCCAGGGTCCTCTGAGAAGGCAACGCCCAAATGGTACCTGAGTCTAGTGAATGGCAAGTAAGAAGGTTTCCTTCTCTCAGCTGCTGTTTTTGAGCAAATGCTTTCTTAAATGTCCCCAGGGTTATAAATGTCCCCAGGTAACCCACTGTGGATGACCTACACAATGACGGGTGTTAGGGATCAGTGCTCATACTGTCGATGCTTTCCCATGCCAGATCACCTCTACTTTTGGGGCTGAGTCCATTTGGTAAATGTGTCAAAATGTGGATCCATAGGGTTGTATCTACTCATGTCCCAGGGACCTGACTCTAGACACCAAGTGAGTTCCAAGTCATAAGTGGTAGATTCCACAGACAGGAAGAGATTGAAGGAGCTGGAGCATAATTAGCAAAATAATAATGATGATAAAAGCTGTCAGCATCATTCTAGCCATTCCTAAAGTATTGTACAATGTTCACAGTTTAGAGCAAATCAATCCTGTGATTTCTCTGCCAAAGTCTTCTAACTTGGGGGCCACAGTTCCCTCACCTCTAAAACAGGTTGACTTGATTACACAGCTTGCTATAGCCTTGCCATCCCAGGCACTGGATGAATTCTATGTTCATGATCTAATCTGCAATAATGTCAATGTTGAAATCTATGGTCTTATTTTTTTCTTGTAATTTTATGGAGGGCCTAACATCCTGCCAATACTTTGTGTGAAGTCTGTTGTGGGTTCTGAAATGATATTGCTAAAGCTCTATTCTTTTGGAATAGGCACTGAAGAAATGCCCCCTGGACGGGTAATATATAGGATGATACCTGCTGTTTACACCTTAGTGAGAACCACTGTGTGAGATTAGTTTGCTAGTCCCCTAGCACTATCTGAACAGGATTGGACCCTGAAAGTGCTTGGGAAAGGCACAAAGCCAGGGAGATGGTGGTGCAGACACATTTGGTTGGGTTACAAAGGAAAGGGGAGCATGGTGGGTGGAATGTCGGGAGCCGTTTTGGGCTCTGGAAAGTTCCCGTGGAGCCAAGCAGCGGGATTTTCAGACAGACCAGAACAGTCTGCCCTGGAACAGATTGGAACTGAGGTGGGAAGATGGTACGCAGGAAGCAGCAGGAATAAGCAAGAGAGACTCTTGCCTGGGCTCCCAGCCTCCACTCTGGGTCCTGCACAATCTGTTCTCCTTCCCACCGAGCAGCCAGCGTGGCCCTGTGAAAGTTATACCAGGCTATGGCTCTCCTCAAAACCCTGCAACAGCTTCTTATCCCACCAGGAAGGAAGCCACCACACTCACCATGGTCCACAGGCCTCCATCAAGCTCTGTCTAGCCCCTGACCTCATTTCTTCCCTGCCTCCTTCCTGGATCACTGTTTTCCAACTGCACAGGCCTTGCTTTTTCTCATTTAATACACCAAGAAACCCCTTGCCTCAGCCTTGGCACTAAATTTTCTTCCCCCTAGAAGCTTTGTCTTTCAGATAGTAACATGACTTTTTTATCCAATTCATTCAGGTTGCCACCCCAATGTCACCTCCTCTGCCTCTCAATCACAGTCTATCCATTGATATGGCTTTATTTTCCTTCAGAGCATATGTTACTGCCTGATCCTGTGTATATGCTCATGATTTCTTGTTAACCTGTCTCCCTTATTAGAGCACAGGCTCCCTGAAGTTAGGTTCTTTCCTTATTTTGCTCTCTGCTGCACAGCCAGGCCCAAGAACAATGCCTGGTATATGGTTTATTCTCTAAATAGAGGATTGAATGAATGAATGAACAAATAGCTTTAGTGTTTGGTTGTAAGGCTGCAGGCTACTTATGCTTCAGATGTTTCATTTGGCTGGTTAAGCACTTGCACTAAGATAGATAGGTAGATAGATAGATAGATAGATAGATTGATGGGTAGATGGATGGATAGATGGATAGATGGCTAGATGGATGAATGGATGGATGGATAGATGGATGGATAGATGGATGGATAGATAGATGGATAGATGGATGAATGAATGGATGGATAGATGGATGGATAGAATCTGATACTCTAGACATTGAGAGATAGATAAACTTGGAAAGTTGAGTTAATCTGATACTAAGTGATATTATACAGAGTTAGATGGTATGAAAGAATGAATGAAAGAGTTCATCTTAACACTGTAATATTTTTCCAATTGTCATGCAAGGAAATACATTATGAACCAATGTAAGAAACTGTTTTTGACTTTCAGAGATGCTCCCAAGCGAGTGAGGGAGAAGAACTACATTCCCTGCCTCTACAAGGTTTCAGGTAGGATCTGTATGTAGGGCTTGTTAGAGATGGTTTCTAAAAGATTTCAGATGGAGTCAGAACTAAAGGAACTAAAGGAATTGCTCTCTTCACAGGTGTAGTCACTTAGGTTCTTGTGCCATGCTTTTGGGGACACATGACCAGTGAGAACTAATGCCTGACAAAATTCACATCTCCTGAGTTGTCAAAGCCCTGCCTCCTAGCTCACCTTGCTTCCCCATGCCCTAAGGAATGGAAAGGGAGGGGGCACACAAAACGTGCAAATTGGCATAAATTTGAGCAACAGCCAAATTTATTTAGATAGGCAACGGCAGTGAGCTAATAAAGTGGCACCTCAGCAGTATAACTGTGTAAATAGGAAGCAGGTCACTGAAACAAATGGTAAAAGGAGACATTGTTAAAAAGCAAGTCCCAATAGCAAAAAAAAAAATGGATTTCTGTTTTCTCTATCCATTCTGTGACTTAACTGTATTTTGGGCTGAGTATGTGCACTTATTCCATATCCTTTTAGGGCAGAAAGTGACCTAGGAGTCTCGGATACAAGGAAGTTATATTGACAAATGAGCTTATGACCCAATGTCAAAAGGACATATTTTCTGGCATCAGCAGATAGCTGCAGCCTCTGGATGACCAGGTTGCTTAGTCTAAGACATTGTGCAAAGCTTAGCCCTCAAGGAATATATATATATATATATGTGTGTGTGTGTGTGTGTATATACATATGTATATATGTATATATATATATGTGTGTGTGTATATATATATACACTCATTTAATGAGTTAATATATAACTTATTTATAGTATATATATAACTCCTTTATAGTGTATGTGTGTATATATATATATATATATATATATATATATATATGTACACTCACTAAATCTCAAGACCTGTGGAAAACAGAGAACAAATACCAGCCCTTGCTTCATAAAAGGCATAGACTTTAGCCTTATTGAAAGAAACTTGAATTACAAAATCATCTCATCTAAAGAAAAAAAATGATCCTTTACACTGTCTTTGCCTTTTAAAGATACACTGTGTAATCAGTTGGCTTGTTAGGCTGTTTAACAGGTAAAGAATATTAAAATATTTGCCTTGGTTTCTGCACTTTCTTAGTGCTGTAAACATCACAGAACAGAGCCTGCCAGTCACTTACTGGGCTGCGTGGATGAAGGCATCTGATGGAGGCAACAGTCTGTAACCAAACAAGATGCCTGCAAAATCTTGACTGTTGTGGCCCCACTTAGTTTTCCGTTGCTTATAAGGGAATACCTGAAACTTGGTAATGCATAAAGAAAAGGAATTTATTTCTTACAGTTCTGGAGGCTGAGAAGCTGAAGGTCGAGGAGCCCTTGGTCAGGGTCTTCTTGCTGGTGGGGACACAGGAGAGTCTAGAGACGGCACAGGATGTCACATGGTGAGGGGACTGAGCCTGCTAATGTGTCAGCTCAGTCCCCTCTTCCTTTTCTTATAAAGCCTCTTATCCCACTCCCATGATATTCCATTAATCCATTAACCCATTAATTCATTAATCCATGAGGGCAAAGTCCCCATGACCCAGTCACTTTTTTTTTTTTTTTTTTTTGAGATGGCGTCTTGCTTGTGGCCCAGGCTGGAGTGCAGTGGTGTGATCTCAGCTAACTGCAACCTCCGCCTTCCAGGTTCAAATGATTCTCCTGCCTCAGCCTTCCTAGTAGCTGGGACTACTGGTGCATGCCACCATATCGGGCTAAGCTTTGTATTTTTAATAGAGATGGGGTTTCACTATGTTGGCCAGGCTGGTCTCGAACTCCTGACCTCAGATGATCTGCCCACCTTGGCCTCCCAAGGTGCTGGGATTACAGGCATGAGTCACCACACCTGGTCCCAATCACCTCTTCAAGGCCTCATCTCTCAATACTGCCACATTGAGGATTACATTTTAACATGAGTTTTTGATGGGAGAAATACTCAAACCATAGCATGGCCTTACGGTGTTTCTCAGAGTGGATCCCAGAGCTGAATCAGAGGCAGCTTGTTCCATTAGGCAGGTGGCTGGACCACCCTTGTTTCCTGGCACTGGTCCTTGGAGATGGTCACGAGTCTCTTCCCTTGCAGGGCTATAGAATGGTGAAAACCCACCTGGGACAGCCAGTGTCATGGGGTTCATGCCAAGAATCTCTGTTTTCCTGCTAGAATGAGGTTGCCAACTTTTGCGATTTCTGAGGAAGTCCCCTGTGAATAGAACTCCTCTGGTCTGCTGGGCTCTGAATAAGTTATGAACCGAAGAGCAAGAATGGGTTTCAAATGCACCACCGATAACAAGTAAGTTGGAGGCTTTGAGTCCCGTGCTGTTAACCGAGTAGGCTTGTTAATTTGCAGCTCACAATGAGGCACGCCCATCCTCCCAGGCCAGGCAGCACCAAACGGAGAAGGCCTGGTACAGGGAAAGGGCTGTCCAGGTCGAGTTTTGGGAGGAGAAGGCCTGCTTTCCATGGACTAGCTGGTTCCCACAACTGATGAAATCTGAGTTCAGCTGTGCATCCTGAGTTACTTTTCTTAAATGTCCTAATCAAAGGAGTGGTGGGAGAGGGACAGAGACCAAAGCATTTCAATGAGGGAGTTCCCTCTACTTGGACAGAAACATCAGGAATAGACTGAAAGCTTCCTCCATCCCTAAAATTACCATGTGTAGGAAGCCACTCCTTGCTGGAAGATCAAGTTCTCAGCTATCCCCACTCCACTCCGAGAACTCCATCGTCTCTAATTGTTAATTCAGACAGAGTTGCTCCAACTCTCACCTACTGTGTTAAACATTGGTGCCCATGCACCAAACATAAATAGAGGGATACACAACAGAAAGGTGGCTCTTAGATCCTCTCTCTGCTGAGTTTCCCAAGGCCTCTGCCATGCTTGGCCTGATATTACCTCCCATTTGTAGGAAGGTATCAGTCTTCTAAGGGCCCTCCTGGAATTCTCTCTCTCACACTGTAATTCACACTGCATGCCCTCACTGGACTAATTTTCTGAAAATACTACTCTTACTGAGTCACTCTAACTCTCTGAGTCTCCATTTTCTCATTGCACAGTGGCTATGTTTATGTTTTCCCTGCTTGCCTACCTCACATCAAAGAAGACCGTGGATGGAAAAGCACCCAGATGACAGAAACACGTTGTATGTGTGGGAGTGCACCAATCTTGGGTACTCTCTTACTTCCTATGGTCTATCAGATCAAGTATGCACTGTTGGGCTTGTGTCCGGAGCCGCTGCAGGCAGGCACATGCCAGACCTCCTCTTTCCCTGTTTCCTTATAATCATGGTTCTCTTTTCCTTCCCCACCTGTCCCTCTGGAAAGTCTTGCCTGACTGCTCCTACCCTCAGGAATCTCCCTCTCATCTGAGCTCTTACAGGCACTGTAGTTGAAATAAATTGTTCTCAAGCATGGCTGCACATGAGAAATATCCAGAGAGCTTTTAAATAATAATATTGCCTGCACCACATCTAATTTCAATTGCATTAACATCTCTTGGTGTGCAGCCAGGGTGGCTGTGTTTTCTCAAAGCTCTGCAGTGACTCTTATGGACAGCCAAGGCAAAAAGTCCCTGGTTGATAACTGATACTTAGCACTGAACTGTTGTGTCGCGTGAGTCCATCTTTTCTCCCTAATTACTCTGAATTTTCCCTAGGACAGAAGCTCTGCCTCAGCTCTTCCTCCTTCTTTCCCTGGTGCTTCTTGTCTCTCCAGGACACATCTGGTTTCTATGGGTTGTAGTTGGTGAATTTGCTTCAGAACACATTCATCTGACCTTTCTTCTGCCCCCAAGTCTGAACTCAGCAAGCATCACTCAAAACTGTGTGGTGGGTCATAGCGTGAGTTCCACCTGTGCTGCTCAATGGAATTCAAATATATTCATGTGTGTTTGGTAGACTCATAAGTGGCATAAACAAGAAATCTCTTTGTATGAGGGATCCATCCATTTCTTTCTTGGAAGAGAATTCATTTTTTTTTTTTCAGTAGTGGGAGTCAGGAAACAACAGAAGCAAATATTTAGAATCAAACATCCAGAACCCACATTAGGAGGCAATGAAGAAACATTTCCATGCAAAAAAAAAAAAAAAAAAAAAAAAAATCTCTGGTGATTACATGCATTCAGGAGCTGGGTGGCTGAGACAAGTGTCTTTTAATGATGACACTGCAGATCACACTTTATTAAACACTGGTCACTGACCTTCCCTCATGCTCCAGCCCACTGTTCCTCTCTTTGCCAACAGGAAGCCATGTGGGGGGTTCTCAAATCCTTCTGGGAATTTGATGGTTCTAATTGTGGAAGGGCTCAAGAATTCTTAGAGCTCAAGAATGAAATTTCTATTTTCAACAGACACATTCACGATTGCATTTATTTCTAACACCATTCACACGGGCACATAGAGAGATACCGTGCCTGTTAAGTGATTATATATCCACTCAAATGCACACCCTCCTATGTGGGGGTTGTTCTAGCTATGATAATTCTTCCAGCCTGGCCAACTCTGGACAGTTTCAGGTTGGTTGCAGTTTTGGATTAATAGAATGCTCCCATTTCATTTCTTTCGTTTTGTTTTATACATTGAAAGCACCATGTTCCGGGTTTTCTGCTCTACAGTGTCTTCTTGCATATCTGTTGCACTTAGTTTCTTTCCAGGCTTTACTTAGAGATTTTGCAATTTTGCTTCAGGACACCCTTACTCCTTGGTGCCTGTTTCCTGAGAAGCCTTGCTCTGGTTTATGGAAAACACGAACTCAATTGTATTGTTCTGCTGCTTCTGAACATTTGGTTTTGTATCTCATAGACACAAAAGCTTAGTCTGTCCATTGTACTTCATATCTACCCTTAACCATCACTCTCTAAATCTCACTTCTTATCAGTCAGTGGTGTAAACTCAATAGTAGGCTTGGCTTGACAAGCTCATTGTTATCAGTGACTAAGGCAGCTTATAATGTCGGTAGGGCCTTGCTTTGCCTTACACCTGGGGTACTCTGTGTCTATGGAATGCTTGATTTTTGAGGACTAGAGCTCTTTGTCCAGTAGTGAATCTGGCACTGCGTTATGGCGTGTGGTCACAGTTGAGTCTAATCTGTGTTCACCAATGACACTCACATGTATCGTGTGGTTGGTAGACTGGCGGGGCAGCCACACAAATACACCTCTTGGTTGAGTAAGCATATCCTCTCCTATTCTTTTTGTGACTCTGAGGTTTTAGGCTGATGTGGCACTTACGTCAACACTCTTCATTTGCTCTGGTATTACACACATGTGTGTACATGTATGGTCTGCAGTAATTATATGCCACCTGCTACATCCCAGAAGCATACTGGGTAGCATGAGAACATTTTTGCATGTAGGGGATGCTTTTCAAAATTAGCATTTATTTCACTAATTTCTCCTCCTCTGAGGGTCAGTCAGTACATCTGTGGAGACCGCACCCCTTGTTTCCTGGCAATGGAGATTGTCAAGGATACCTGGTTTCTTTCTGTTCAGCACAGAGAGAGAGGAGGCATGAGGGTCTGTGGGCTCAGCAGCAAGCATCAGAATCTCATGGAGACATTTCAGCAAGGCTGCTGAGAAGACATATGCTTGGAGTTATTTTTCCAGAGTTGGGAACAGAGCCAGAAGTACTTTATTTCATTCATTTCTTTGTTCAACATGATTTAGGTTGCTAATGTGTGTCTTTACTTGTTTTGAGAGCTATGGGGGTAGGAAAGACACTTTTATAAGACATCTCTTCTGGTAAAACCGAGGAGACAACACACACCTCACTGCCACACACACACACACATGCGCGTGCACACACACACACACACACACACACACACACAACATGAGTGAGAAGAAAGCAGCACCAGTTGCTCGATGCTCGTGAGGCTGGGTGAGAGCGGCTGTGAATCTGGAGAGCTGACCCCCTCGATCTTTCCATGATTAAGTCTTCAGCCCTTTATTCATTCTCAGGCTGAGCCTAACTAGTGTAGCTGTGAGCAGAAATCAGCACAAAGAAAGAAAAGGAATATTCATGTTTATGTTGGATACCAGGATCCAGGAATGGAGAAAACAGGGGCCCATCTGTTTTGCATCAGTGTTGTAAGACTCAGGCATATCTTTACTGAATGTCTTTTGAATGTATTCTACAGTTTCTGGGGCTCTGGCCCAGAAAAAGGTGCATTGGCTGCAAATAAATTTTCCTTTTAAAATATAAACAATAGATTCATTTACCCAATGCCATGTGATCCAGTCCTTTGTGGGATCTGGAAAAAGCCTTAACTCCACCCAAAATTGTGCCTAGCAGGGATACGAATGGGCAGGAAGACATGAAGAAAGAGGGACTCACTTAGCAGACTGAGAGTTAGAAGAAGAATTAGTGATTCACGGAAACATTTCTTTTGGTATGAAAGGCAGAGGTCTTGCCCGAACCACAGCTGAGGTGGAGCTAGACTTGGGCATCAGGCAAAAGAGACTTTGGTCAGTGGCCTTGCTCACTGGTCTTTAGGCTCCCTTAGAGCGTAAAAACTAACAGGGAAAGCAGGAAGGAAGGGGCCACTTTTTTGGGCTGCGTTTTTGATGAATCCAAGTGTTCTGGAAAAGAAAGAGGAGAGTCTCCCTCTCTCCCACTGGGAAGTGAGTCCCTTAAGGGTATCCAGTTTGTGATCTTTTATTCATGCATATAATCTGTTTGGCCCTATATTTGGGAAATTACTTCTATTTAGTGCATTTAATTGCTGAAATTGCTGTGGATTTGCAGCATTTAAAAAAAATTCAGTAAAAGACACAGAAAGAGTGACAGTAAAATGTTTATCAGGTGAAGGTAAACTTCACAGATTCACGGACCCTTGTTCATCTCATAAATACTGATTTTGGAGGCTCAGGAAATAGTCGAGAGGGTGTTGATTTTCTCATTAGTCTGTGGACAGAAAGCAATAGAAATAATAACAATTATAGGTATGAATTTTTGGACATCTATAACATGTCAGTAAGCACTCAGAATTTTACATCAAATTGAGCAGTGACAGAAAAATCTGTGATGCTGCTCTCGGGGACTGTGTCATTCCAAAGCCTTGATCCCGAATGACCCCTGACGGTGCTCAGTGATGCCCATCCCATCAAGTCAGGGCAAGTTCTAGAAAGATTCCTCCCCTGTCCTCCTGTTTTGAGGAGAATCTTGTAAGGTTTTCAAGTTATCATTCATGGCCACACATGAGGAGGAAGCGGAACTAGAGGTTTGAGGACCGCCTGTCCAACAAGCCAGCAGATCTGTCACTGACCATCTAAGCTCAGAAAGTTGGAGCTGCCAAACAGCAGAGAAATGGCCACAGCAGCTCCAGCAAGGAGGCCTCTGAAACTTGGCTCTGTTCCCCCCTTGTGATGCCTGGCCATTTCTAACTGCGCGTCGAAGGGCATGTTTTCTTTCTTGTTTACACTTCCCATTACTTGAACCTTCTGACCTCTTTCCAGAAAACATCAGTTTTGTTTGTTACAGCAAATCAAAAAAGTGACCTGTTCATCCATTTATAGAGATTTATCAGTAGCCTGTGGTGGGTGTATCATTGTAGAAAATCTTAAAGCAAGCGCTCTCAGCTGGAATGCTCGACTTTCTTTGGGACTGATGTCTGCTGGGACAGGGATGGAATGCTGTTCATCAGCAGTAGGCATTATTCTGTTCCCCACCCAACTGGCTGTTTGCAGAGCCCCCGTGATGCCTGGAGAAGTTCCATCTCTAGGGGGATTTGGAAATGTGCAAGAGAGGCCTTTGGTTGACAGAATGATATGGGGAGGAGGGATAAGATGAGTCCTGTACGTGGAGAATTCTCTCTAATCCTACAGGAAGCTCAAATGTTTCAAGGGACACTGATGTAGTTGAAAAACCTTTTGATTGGCAGAGCCTAGATTCTAACTGTTCTACATGTAACACATAGTGTTCTGCGTGCAATTGCGGTTTGTGCTGACTTTCCCAGGGGAAGTAAGTACTGTGTAAATTGAGAGAAGATTGTGTTTCATTATGTTCAGGCATTGACCAAGAATTGTGCTCATCTTTCTGATCATGGAAAATCATTATCACCAATGGCAATGCCTCTCCTGGTATCAGAGTTGTCCCACAGCATACCCGTAACAATATGCATTTGTAGCTATCCCATTCCTGGTGAGTCTGTGTAAAGACACACAGGGCATCTGGCCACTTTATTCTGTCTTCTAGGTTAGTCGTCCTCTTGACCATTTACAGATTGGAAAGTGTGTTATTTTCTTCTTTCCCCTGTATTTCTCCATGATATCATATTTAGGGCATTAGGTGGTTGTTCATTTTTGCACATTTTGATGCTTCTTTTGTCTAAGAATGCAATTATCTTGTTAAATGAGGTGAGCGTGTACTTTGTTTTGCTCAGAACTTTACCAAGAGTTGTTCTACCATTTTGAAAAATCAGCTTTCTGATGGAAACAGTGCTCATATAATTTGAGTCATAAATATAAGACACTTGAGTCAGCCTGAAGTTTTAGATGTCTCATTCATGGTGATTCTTCCAAATACAGATGTAAACATCTGATGATTTTATTGTTTGCTAGTGTAATCATTCTCATTTACACATTGAGTTTTTTTCATATTGCAAATTATTTCCTTTAATCTCTCCTTTAACTTGTAGTAAGGACATTACATTTCTATTTTAAAAAATTGTGTGGCTAGGATATATGATCTGTGACTTTCATATGAGGATAGGAGAGGGGCATTACTAAAAGCGTGTTATACAAGGGGAGCCTTGGCTTTAACGGGGCTCTGATGAGAGGCATCAGAAGCTCTGTGCGGCCCATGTCTGGCATGAAGAATACATGCCCACCTACCTTACACTCTTTGTAGGGCAACATGGGCATTTGGCTTTCTGGTTTTTTATTTTTTGAGACGGAGTCTCACTCTGTTGCCCAGGCTGGAGGGCAGTAGCCAATTTTGGCTCACTGTAACCTCCACCTTCTGGATTCTAGTGATTCTTCTGCCTCAGCCTCCAGAGTAACTGGGACTATAGGTGCACACCACCATGCCCAGCTAATTTTTGTATTTTTAGTAGAGAAGGGGTTTCATCATATTGACCAGACTGGTCTCAAACTCCTGACCTCGTGATCCTCCCACCTTGACCTCCCAAAATGCTGCGATTACAGGCATGAGCCAGTGTGCCCAGCTTCCAGTTATTTCTTTACACAGCCACGTGACCTGGCTTAAGGTCAGTTTGCCAAATACAAGTTGGCAATTTAACAACTCATCAGTTGATTAGATTCAACTTCCTTCCAAGAGTTTTCTATTGAGGTGTTCTGCATGCTTTTGCCTTTTTTCCCCAAAACACACTGTCACATTTGCCTTGCTAACCTCTAGCTCTTCTGTCTCTCTTTTTGTATATAAATATATATATATATATAAACACACACACACACACACACACACACATTTTCTTTTTTTTCTAATTCTTTTGGGACTAAATACACAATGATACCCCATTGTCCCTAATTACTTAGTTCATGTTTCCTAAAAATGAAGACATGACCCTATAAAGCTACAGTACACCTCACTAATCAGGAAATCAGCATTGACTGTCATGCTCCTGCCACACACATACTTCCACAGATGCCGTTCACAGATCCTGCCTGTCCCAGCCATGCTCTTTATAGGTGCAGGAACCAATCAAAAGTCACTCATTACATTTAGTTGTCCTGTCTTTTTAGCCTCTTTCAACCTATAGCAGTTCCACAGTTTTCTTTGTCTTTTATGACCATCATGATTTTTGATTATGGGCCTGTTACTCAGGAGACCATCTCACTGTTTGGGATTTTCTAGTGTTTCCTTGTCAGTAGGTTCAGGTGATGCATTTCTGGCAGGAATGTCACAGAAGTGATGCTGTGTTCTTCTTGGTGCATCATTTCGGGAGGGACGTGATATGAGTTTTTCTATTCCCAGTAAAAATTAAAAAGTTGATCACGTAGTTAAGTTGGTGACTGCCAGGCTCCTTCACTGTAAAGTTAATTAGTGATTATATTTAAGAGGAGACACTTTGAGAATAAGGAAGTAAACTCCTCTTATCAATGCTCACCCTGTAGCATTAGCAGGGATTAATGATTCTTGCCTGAATTAGTTATTATTATGTTGGTTGTCAAATGGCAATTTTCTGATTCCATCTTTCTCTACATTTATGAGTTGACATTCTCCTATAAGGTAGAACTGCTATGTATGTACAGATGTGTGTATGTATTTCAGTATGGACTCATGGGTTCCTGTGTTACTCAAGGGGCTATAACTCTTACCATCGTCATTTATTCTGATGCTCACGTTGCCCCCAACTTGGCTATGGGACCCTTGTCAAGCTGGATTCTGTGTCTTTTGGCCATGCTCCTGTCACTGCAGCACAAGATGCTCGGGGCCGGTATGCTTCCTGCGCCAGCCATTCAGTCAGCCATTTCTCCAAGAATGCCTGACGCCTTTCAGGAATCAAGATCTGGTGCTCAATGTATTCATCCCTCCTGGTTTGTTTGACTTCACAGCAGATAGAGCTAGAATAGCTACAACTATAGATCTCTACATGCTTATGTCTACATCTGTGTGCACGCGTATTTATCTATTACAAGTCACAGTACATATCAATATCCCTACACAGAGTCTAACATATATGTTTTATTCTAGCCTCCTTCTTTCCATATTTGATTTCCATTCTCACTGGTGAGGAACCTGTCTCTCATAGGATCAATTCACTTGCTTTCTCAATCACCTTGTTTGTAACTAATCTTCTGAGCCCAGGAGCCATCTCCTTGGCAAAGCATTGTCAACTTACGCTGCTCCACTCCTGCTGAGAAATTCCTCCCTCTTTGAGCCCTGAGAGTTTGCTCTACATTGATATTTTTGAAATTATGCATAAAGGGAATATTATATTATCTATAAACTTCATTGCAGGATAATGGGGGCAGTATTTTTATAACATATATATATATGTATATATATATAAAATGTATTTTTAATGGTATATCTTATCAACTTTTTTTCTCTGTCCACCTCCTGAATGCTTCATATGTATCTTATCATCCATCTGTTTTCAATTTTATATGTCTGAAAAGTGACTTTATTTTGCCTTTTCTCTAGAATAATCGTTTTGCTGGCTGTAAACACTGCAAAGTGTTTTCTCCTTCAGCCTTTCAAATATGTTACTCCCTTTTCTTCTCACTTCTAATGTTGATGGTGGGAAGGTTGCTTTCAACCTAAATTTGATAACCTTCTTTTTAAAGGTAGATTTAAAAATTTTTCTCATTACCTTTAATGTTGTGTAGTTTCACTACAATATGTCTAGGTGTAGGCCTATTTTTAGTTTCCCTGTCTGATAAGTGGAGGGCACATTGTTCTCAAGATTTCTCTTTCTCTAATTCTGGAAAATTCTTTTCCAAATATTGTTTCCCTGTCCTTCCTTCCGTTCTCTTTTTCTGGAATTCTTATTTCATATTATATTTTTCTCTCTGCACAGCCTCTGGGTGAACTTTTCAATACTATCCTCTGTTTTACTAATTTGCTTCCACTTCTGTTTTCAGGCTAGAGTTTATCCCATTATTGATTTAGAAAGCCTTTTATATCTGTTATTATAATTTCCGTTTCAAAGACTTCTCACTGGTTTGTTTTCATATCATTTTTGTGTCTCATTTTTGTCTCTTCCACATAGATTTTTGCTCATTTAAAGGATGTTATTCTTTCATTAATCCACCTAAACATACTACTTCCACACTTCTATAAAGGAATCTGGATTGATTTCTGTTTCAATTGCTCATTTTGTTTGCTTTCATTCTTACTGTTATATTTCTTTACATGGTTTGGAATTTTGATTATGGCTTCATTTTTAGAGGAGATTTTATTAGCTATGTGTTATTTTCTTTTTCACTCTTTTGTGAATGTTTACTCCTATCTGAGTGGTTATATAGTTGACATCATATAATCCTTAATTCTGAGCATATCCTATAATAGTGGTTTCAGTTTCCCGCCCAATTGTGTAATCAGGGAAATTATTGACCCTGTTTCTGAGCTAGTGTGTATCTTAGTTCGCTCCTGATCTTGGGTCTGGGTTTGTATATCTGTGCCTCTCTAGACCTGTAAACTGTTATAGGACAGAGGCCCTGGGAGTACTTCCAGGCATGTCTTTTTTGCCTCCTTTCTCAAATAATATGTGTATGGGGAGGAGGGAGTGAGAAATCCATTCCTTAGCTTTAAGCAGTGAGCCTATTTCTACACCCCTGTTATCCCAGAGGAACTGAATACCTTGGTTTGGGTCAAGGTATTCAGCAGTCTATGATTGCAGAGTAGTTTATATTTTAGACTTGCTGTTCTGTTTCTGATCCATTAAGACATTTACTTGTTTCTAAGTCTGGCTATATATTTTTTGTTTTGTTTTGGATATATTATTGCTACCTGTTTGGAGTCAGGGTGTTAATGTCAAAGTGTAAATTTACAGAGGTATTTTGATAGAATGTTTCTTATGTCCATTAAGCAAAAGTAACATTCCAGTAGGGAAGAAGATACTTTTTAACTCGTATTAGCTGCTGGCACATATTCTCAGGTTCGAACCATGGGAGAACTTATCCCGTCTCTCACTGAATAACAGAATCCCAGTACACATCACTACGTTGGACCTTGCTTATCTCTCAGTCCAGGAAATTTTTCATAGCAAGGTTAATGCAAAGGATGCCTTTCAGTATGGTTCATGGGTGCAAAAACCTTCTCCAGTTTATTTTTCTCTCTTGGTGGATCATCACAAAGGCACAGTCAACACATGTATGCTTAGTTTTAGAAAAAGCTCAAATATGTATAAATATGTATAAATCCGGCATCCCTTCCCACAAGAACATAACATTAGTGCTTCTTAGAAAGCAATTAGATTTTTCAAAACCTGTGGAATCGTTGCCCAGGGCAATATTTTAAGTCCTAAAGGGTAACATGACCCTTGCTCAGCACAAAGTTAGCAGTTGTGTGTGTGTGTGTGTGTGTGTGTGTGTGTGTGATGAAGTCCAATTTTGTCTCCTTATAGCTGCCACTGTAATGACACAAATGATATTCTGAAATGAGAACTGTTCAGACATGGGAAGATGTTCAGTTGTACTTTTGAGTTTTCTCTTCTTTGGGCTAAATTCTTCTTTTTTTTTTAACTGTCTTCTATAGCTCAGGGGTGTGTGTGTGTGTGTGTGTGTTTGTTTGTTGGCCATTTATTTAGTATAGAATGTTTATACAAAGGAATGGGCAAGTCTATGAATTTGAAAGGGTCAGAGATGAGGCTTCAGTTTGGTATCTCGCTCCAGCTCCCCTCAGCTGTGAAAAGGACTCACTTGGCTCTATGGCTGGTCTCATGGTATCAAACAATTCAGTGTAATTCTCCAAACCTTCCTTTGCCCCGGTTGCAGCCTGCAAAGGGTTACTTGCAAACCACTTCTGTAGACAGGGTAATGGTGAATTGATTGCTGAACATGTGGCAGGGGTACAGTTTGATTTTTAGATATAATTCTGTTTTCTGCCTTTTGGCTTATTTCTGAAAGATGTTTTATGCTGTAATTTCATTGTGGGATAATTTTGATTTCAGTGCTTGTGAGTAGTTTTGACTCTGTGTGTGTTATGTGTGTGTGTGTGTGTGTGTGTGTGTATGCGTGTGTATGCATGCATGTGTGTGTGTGTGTGTGTGTGTATGTGTGTGTTTGTACAGACTGACATGGTGCACTGAGGCTAGGTGAGGGCTAGGCAAAGAAAAATGAACCGTATAGGAGAGGTTCTCATCCCAGAGACCCAAGGTTTGTGCTGAATGTTTCAGGGAAATGTTTCCCAAATAGTGCTTCATGGAAGATTTTAACTTGTAGAGATACTCTGTGAATAAAGTACTCTATGACCATATAATTTAGAAGTGCCATATAGTATGCCTCCTTCTTGGAGAAAACTTTTTATCTGATCATATGGAAGGCTGTGAGACTTCCAGCAGTAAAACAATCTTTTTTAACTTTCTTCTTTAACATTTACCATTCATATTTGGTCATGGAACTCCTTGAAAAGAAGACTATGATACCCATCAGCATCCTGGAAAATTAGTATTCCATTTTGCTCCTTATGGGAAGTACTTTGCTAAGCCACGTGGCATACCTATGAATTTGATGCTCTGTGCGTTTACTTACAATCATGCCAAATGCCCACTGTGTGCCTCTGAAGTCTGGGAGACAGCTACTTTTTCTCATTGGGTAATTAATCTGAGAATTCATCTTACGGGGTACATCACCAACTTCATATCAGTGCGGTTCTGGAGAAAGAAGACAAGTAGCAGTTTGTGTCAGAAAACGGGACAGAGCACAGGGGAAGGTGTCATTAAAATGAGCGGAGTGAACCGGGAGGGTATCTGGTAGAGCTTTCAAGTGAAAATTCGTGAAAATGACTGATGTGATTTTCTAGGGAAAGAGCATGTGAACTGGAGCTAGCCAGCTCGGCAAAGGTGAGGAGGAAGCAAGGAATGAATGGAAGGTGGTGGGGAATGAATCACTTGCACGTCCTGGCTGATATGCCAGGGAAGTGTGTTGATAAGGAAGAAAGAAGACTATTGTGGAGGGAGAGATTCAGAGGACATCTAGGGAAGGAGACTCAGTCCTCACTGCAGCATATGAAAAAGTCATGAGTGGTGTTAGGGACCTTAGTACAGATCTCCAGGGAGGCCATTCCTGGCCTGAGTGGCAGCTGAAGGGAGGGAGGGCGGGGCTGACTGGGGAGAAGAACTTGGTGATTACAAGGTGCAGAGAGACACACACTAGGCAGTTATAAGGTACAGAGAGAAGAATCCAGCTCAGTTCGATTCCCAGCACCATAGTGACTGGGATCCAGGTGTTTCTGAAGGGTGCACTTCTGTTCAGGCCTAGAAAAATTGGCTTCTCCTCTGTCCTAGACACAGCGCTGGGGTTGTCTGTGAAGTTCTTAGCTGGAGGCTACCCGATCACCATCCAGTCATTAGGAGATAAAAACTATTGATCATTATTTGTCTGATGCTCCTTGCAAACAGCAGGCCTCCTGCTAATATCTTTATCCACGTCTAAGGCTGTCAGCCTATTGACTTTTTTTTTTTAAACAGTTGATTGGAGTGTGAGGTGCAGAAGAAATGATTTTTAACCAAATGATGGAGAATTTGATCATGACACATCTGTAGAAGAGTGTGGAGAACTTGTGATGGCTCTTCTCTGCCTAGTGAAAGGGCAGGGGGTTGAGGGCTATCCTTTCTATTTATCTTATGATCTCTTCTCTTGAAAAAGCCTAACACAAAGAAAGCACAAATGAAGAAAGCAAGGTTCAGCGAATGGCCCAGAACTGGCCACATGACCTCCCTGGCCTTGGTTTACTCATGTGGGCAAGAAGTTAGTTGACACCAGATGTCGTCCTATGTTCTGAGGCTGTGGTAACAGCAGGGCACTGCGTGGTTTCTCTGCAAAGGCTGCTGAACCCCTGGGGTATGGGAAGCGCAGAGGAGACTGAAGCAGTCCCGAGTCTCTGGTTTGCTGCAGTGAGCTCTGCACTGAAGCCAGCTGCAGGGAACTCTTACATGAGCAAGCACATAGGACTTTTCCTAAGGCAAGCTCTGACTGGAAATACAGAGGTCCCTGGCAGAGGCAAAGACCAAAGGTGCATGAGGTGTTCTTTAAAAAAAAAAAAATAATGCTGTGTTATTACAGAGTTATCACAGAGGGAGATCTCTCAGTGGGAGATTCATCAACAAAATAATCAACAGGTATTGATTAGACTTCTTGGGCTCAGGTGCATGCAGGTAGAGGAAGGACCCTGATGTCAGGAACCCCGGTCTCAGGGAGCTCAGTTTCCATTTGGGTGATAAAAGCACTCTCACGTTGGTCTGTGGTGGTCTGTATGTGCAGAGAGAGTCAGGACTGAGAGATCATGAAAGATGTTCTGCAGGAATTTGGACTCATTTTGATTTTTGAAGGACAAATAGAGTTTGAAGCAGCAGACAGAAAAAGGAGGCTCAAGATGTCTGAAACAGTGAAGATACAGGTCTGGCTAGGGCAGAAGAGATGAGCTGCAGACCACGGATGATGCTCCTTGGTGAGTGCTGGTCATACTGTGTGTGCATGTGTATTTATGTGTTTAACAGCTTTATTGACATACAATAAACTTCACATACTTAAAGTACACAGTATGATCAGGTTTGACTAATGTATACACCCATGAGACAGTCACAACCATCAAGATAATGAACAACCTACCACCCACAAAGGGCCCTAGGAGCCCATTTGTAACTCCCTCCCTCCCCCGGCTCGCTGTTCCTCTTCCCCAGGCAGCCCAGTGATCCGCTGTCACTATAGATTTGACTGCATCTTTGGATATTTTCTACGAATGGAATCTAGCAGCAGACACTCTTTTGACTGGCCTTTTCCACAGGCATAGTTATTTCGATATTCATCCATGTTTTATGTACATCAACAGTTCATTCTCTTTGTTGTGGAGTAGTATTATTCCACTGCAGGGTTATAACCAACATTTGTTGAGCTATTCACAAGTTGAGGGACATGAGGATCATTTACAGCTTTTGCTCATACAAATAAGGCGCTTATAAAAATTTGTCTTTACAGATGCCTATGACAATGTTGTTCTAGTATTGGATTCCTTATTTTTCTGATATTTTTAATACTTGTTGTGTCAGTTATTAGAAGATGAATGTTAATCTCTCTGACTATAATTGGGGATCTGTCTATTTCTTCTTGAAGTTTTATCAGTTTTTGCTTCAGGTGCAAAATTATTTACACAAAATAATTTTGAAGCTCTGTTATAAATTACATAAACATTTAGAATTGTTATGTGATTCTGAGGAATTGACCCTTTTATCATTATGACATCACCTCCTTTATCCTTGATAATATTCTTTGCTCTGAAATTGACTTTGTCTCATATTTATATAGCCATTCCAATTTTATTTTGATTAATATTAGCATCATATATACATAAATCATGTGTGCATATATATATATATGTATTTACATATCTTTGTGTACATATGTAAGTTGAGTATTCCTTATCCAAAAATTCAACATCTTAAAAGATCCAATGAATATTTCCTTTTAGTGTCATGTTAGCACTTAAAAATTTCAGATTGTGAAGCATTTTGGATTTTGAATTTTCAGATTAAAAATACTCCATGTGTGTATGTGTGCGTGTATGTGTGTGTGTGTGTGTGTGTGTATTTTCATTCTTCTACATTCAATCTATTTATGACTTTATATTTAAAATATGTTTCTTATAGGTAGCAAAAGTTTGATCTTATATATTTTTAATCCAATCTGACAATCTCTGCCTTAAGAACACTTTTATTTTGTGATAGAGTCATATGTAGTTGTAAGAGGTAACACAGAGATCTTGTGTTCCGCTTGTTCAATTTATGTCAATATCATCTTGCAAAATGACATTGTACTATCACAACTAGGATACTGACATCGCTACAATCCATCAAATTTGTTCAGATTTCCCAAGTTTTACTTGGACTTACTGTGTGTGTGTTTACTGTTCAGCCCAGCTTGGTCACGTGTGTAGTTTCACGTATTTGCTGTTGAAATCAAAATGCAGAGTAGTGCTGCTAACACAAAGATCCTTTGTCTTGTCCCTCCCCCTCCAGCCCACCCTCATATTTAATGCCTGGCAACCACTAATTTGTTCTCCTTTTCTGACATTCATCTTTCACCATTAAGCATGATGTTAGCTGTGGGGTTTTTTTGTAGGTGTTCTTTATCAAGTTGAATTCTCTTCAATGTCTAACTTGCTGAAGGTTGCCATGAATGGTTATTGGGTTTTGTCAAAGGCTTTTTCTGCATCATTTGATATTATCATATGGTTTTTCTTCTTTAGCATGTTAATATTATGGGTTACATTGCTTGAGCATTTGAATGCTGAGTCAGCCTTGCATACCTGGACCAAATCCCACTTGGCCATGCTACATAATTATTTTTATACATCTTTGGATTTGATTTGCTAATGTTTTCTTGAGGGTCTTTGTTTCTAAGTTCATGGGAGACGTTGGTCTGTAGTTTTCTTTTTTGTACTGTCTTTGTCTGTTTTGGTAATCTGTGTTTTTTAAAGGAGCATTTGGATCATTTCCCTTATGATTGTGATTATTCATATGATTAACTTTAAATCCATCGTCTTGCCTTTCGTTTTCTAGTTGTTCCGTCTATTTTTATGTCTCCTTTTCTTCTTTTCCTACCTTATTTCGGATTGTTTAGTATTTTAAAATTATTCTGTTTTACCTTCTTTTCTGATGCACAGCTGTAACTCTTTGTTTAGTTATTTTATTGGGTTCTTTAAGGTTTATAGAACACTTTTAAGTTATTACAGCATATCTTCAAGTATATTTTACCACTTCAAGTATGGTAAAAATCCTTATAATGGTAAAATCTAGGCCTCCCTAGACTTTCAGCTTCACCACTGTACCTAGGGGTATCTGCTGGGCCTGCCTAGGTTCCCTATCCTTGGGTCATGGCCAAAGGCTCTCTCAAGGGAGTATGCCAGGGCAATCATAAAATTCTTCTCTTTCACTCCTCCACTTTCAGAGATCACCATCCTTCATTGCCAATGCCCTGTGTCTTGAAAGCTATTGCTTCACCTATGCTGCTTGTCTTGCTTGTTTTGTTTTGTTTTAGGTAAGAGGATACTTTCCTCTTATTCCTTCTTGGGCAGAAGCAGAAATCTTGCACTGTTGTTTTGATGTGGATTCTGCAGACGTCATGTCAGAGTCAAACTGCTAATCCTTTCAAGGGCATCTCTGTTGTGGTCCAGAGAGAATGAAAGCATCAAGGCTACATGACCTGTGTTAGGTCTTTCCCTTTAGAAATATCCAGCCCACGCACTGGAACCTCACTGCGTGGCAGATGTTGGTGCGTGATGATGGTGGAGCCCACACTCCAGGAAGAGGAGGTGAATTGCATAAAGAAATTTCGTAATGCATGTACTTAGCCTCCGTTTTTCTTGTAACTATTTGTGAATGAGACTAAATCCAGGACCATGAAATCCCACTTTTCACATTTATCAAATAAACAACTCTATTTCAAAGGCAAAGAGAAATGGTGAAAAGAAAGACCATCAAATGCTTAAAGAATCGCTTAGTCTTAAATGCTAGAGGGCCCTCAAGAATAGCCCTCTGCCTTTAGGAAAGTCATACAACCTCTTCTTCATTTTACATACATGGGCAACTCCGGGTATTAAGGGACTTACAAAGGGTCCCATAAGTGTATGATGGAAACATAACTGTAGTTTTCTCTCAGGTATATTAGTGGCTTTTTCAATGACTGTCTGTGGTATTCCTCCTCTTGCTCCCTGTACTATCTCTGGGGTAGTTTCCTGCCCCCAGCACTGCCTGTCCCCTTGCTAGGCAGCATGCCTCCTAAAGGCTTTCTGTGTTCTGCCTGTCCAGGTGAGAGAAAAAAATGCTCCCCTCTGAAGTTTCCCTGGGCAGGCTTTAGAGCTACACAATTAACAATTTCCCTGTTCGTGTTCCATTGCCTTGTGGTCCTGGCCTCTGACAGCAAATAGATGGCTGTATCATAACAGCCCCCTCACATCGTTTGTCATGTCCTGGCATGCTGACAACAGCCTCTCTGTTTCTGGAAGGCCAGAAGCTAGAATGTCAGGCAGGGAAACTAAATAACTTTTCACCCTTAGGACATAATTCCTTCTTCAGAGGGCTGCAGGCCACTGAAAACTGGTATGAGGGCATGGAGCCTACAATACAACTGTAAAGACTTTGTTATGATCCGGCCTGGTCTTACAAAAGTGATTTGAAAAAATGACCTGGAATGGGGCTGTTCTTTTCCCCAAAGCAATGAGTTACAGTACTGTGCTGTCTTTCAGTGAGGTGCTGTCTGCTAATTCTCTATAGCCAGGAGCAACTGGAATTAACTGGACAAAGGGTTTTGTATGAAGGATAATAATACCAAAGGTATCACCAGTGAACACGTGTGTAGGGATTTTCATGAACCAGTCGTAAGTCCTATAGGCCTATTATCTTACTGAAGCTTTGCCACAACTCTTTGAAGTAGGTACTATGACTAGCTCTATGTTATAGATGAGAGCTAACAAGTGGTAGAACCGTGATTCAAATCCTGGCATTCTGACTCCAGAGTCTGTGCTTTTACACTCAATGCCATGATGTCCATAACCAAGAATGTACAATTCCTCTTCTTTATCAAATCACAGCATGGGGAAGAGTGAGCATTTAGGCAAGGAAAGGGTGGATTTCGATACTGGAGCAAAGAGAAGAAATGCTTTTGTCCACAGAAGGAAATGGGTGCTTAGATAATGAGCACAGACTCGGTCCTTAGGGATTCCGTGAGCCTCTCTACTTTTCCCAGACTGCCTTGGTTTAAGTTCACACGTGACCCGCTCTGGCCAATGAGATGTGTACAGAAGTAACATGAGCCATGATGGTCAAGTAAATAATGTGACTTACTATGTTCCCTTTTCAGTCTCGTCTCTGAATCCTCGACAACCTTGAGGGTAAACTGAAAGCTGTAATAAAGTGGAACCATAAGAGAAGAACAGCTTGGGTCCCTGAATCGCTGCTTGGAAGAGAGTTGCCTAGGAGACCTATGAACCTGCGTAGAACTTGGAGAATGCTGTGGACTGAGTTATATCTTCTAAACTCGTGTGTTGAAGCCCGAATCTCCACTGTGACTACTGTCTTGCTGAGACAGGGTCTATATGGAGATAGTTAAGGTGAAGTGGAGTTATCAGGTTAGTGCTCTTATCTGACAGGATTAGTAAAAAGAGGCAGCAGTGAGCTTTTTCACTCTCTTTACCCACTCCCCCAAGTGCACACCCTGAGTAAAGGCCCTGTGAAGACATAGCAAGAAGGTGGCCATCTGCAAGCCAGGAAGAGAGACCTCACCAGAAACAGACCCTGCTGGGGCCTTGATCTAGGACTTCTAGCACCAAAACAGCAAAAAAATTAATTTCTGGTGTTTGAGCCACCCAGTTTTGATTGTGTTATGGTATTTTGTTATGGTAGTACAAGAAGACTAAGACAAAATGAATGAAAAATACACTTGCATTATCTTAATCCATTGATATTTCCGGGGTTTATTTGTCACTACAGCAAAAACAAACCTACCCTGATTGATAATATGGGCTTGAATCTCTCAGCTTCCTTGTAGTCCTATCTGTTCAAGGGGCCTTTCTTTTGGGAGAAGGAGGGCTGTTTAGGTCTTACAAAGAGAGATACTGTCTGAGAAGCTGGGGAGGAACGACTTCCTGCAAGGCTTGCTTAGTTTTTTCCCAGCCTTTAGTAGGCTCCATGGGGGACATAAAAGAAGTATAAGGTGAAGTGTGAGAGAGGATCTTAGCTTTCTAATATTTAAAATGAAGGGGTAGCATTGTTGGATCTCTAAAGGCTTTTAAATCTCTATAAACTTGTGATGTATAGGCATGTTCTGGCATGTTAAATATTTAGAATTTTCTGATTGCTAAGAAAGATATGTGCCAAGTACCCTCACACTTTAAAGGGATATGTTAGCCCATCTACAAAGCACCTTAAAAATAAGTGACCCCAAACTATTCCGCCACATTGGCTCATCACTCACCTCCAGTGTATAAAGAAAAAGAGGAGGGAAAGAGGAGGCCACTATAAGGATCCCTTTGGGGAAAGTTGTCAATGTCTAGTGAGCTGTTTCCCACACAGGCCCCGTGGGAAGAGAGGTAGAGGTCCAGGAAGCTTGACGTGTATTATCTGGCCTTTGGAGGATACAGGGTCCAGACTCCGTTGGCCAGCTTGGGTGGAGGCAGCAGAGAGGGAAGAAAGAGGCTGGGGAAATTGCCTGTCCTTCCAGGGTGTAACCAGGCCAGCGTGTGTGTTTCTAATAGAGCAAAGAAAGTTTCAAGGATGAGGTCTGCATGGAGTCTAGCTGTCTAAGGGGACCCGCTGGAGAGGTGAGGGGATGAGGAGACCCAAAGATTGGGTAGATTACAAGATGACAGAGAAGGAGGGAGTGCAGCAGGCTATAGGAAGCATTGCTCTTGCAAGGGAATGCAGGGTTGGAGTCGCTATCCAACACCTCATAAAGGAAAGGGTGAGCTTTGGACATTCCCTGTGTCCTGAGAGCATCAGTGCTGGATTATATCTGTGTCATTCCAGGAGGACTTTGCCTGCCCCTTTCTTCGCCATTTTCCCCGCTGCACTCACTCATAGGACCCCGTTCAGAGCTGCAGAGCTTGGGAGGAGGGAGCAAAAGGAAACAGTGACAATGCTGATGCTGGCTTCTCCCCTTGGCCTTCTGAGACTGGTCCAGTGGTGAGATCTGACCAGTTGTACATTGGAGGAGAGTTTTAGAAGTTTAATATCACATAGAACTAGGCTTTTTAATGGCCCCCTTCAAAGAGATTATTTACTTTTAATCTGAGAGTTAACAAAAAATGTTATGAGACGTATTGGGTGCTCATTCGAGAACAGGGAGGAATTGCTTCATAGCACGGGCTGGAAGGGGCCTCTGTGACATAGAATTTAGTGCTTTTTGTTTGTACTCTGTTGAACTGGATTTATTCAGTTAATTAGTTACATGCACACAGTGCCTCACTTTTCAACATTTATTCATATGCATTTTCTATTTGCTACCTACCTACCCATCACCTGATAGGACACATATGATCTGTGCATAACCTGTTTGAGATCAAAGATAATTTTTTTTTGTTCATTCCCTTGTTGGACTTCAGATGTGGCCATTGCCACCTGAGACTAGCTCTGAGTAGCCACTGGTGGTTACTGCTGCCACCCTCATATTTGGAGAATCCAGCCCACCAGCAGATAGAGGAGACACCTGGGAAGGTTTCCTGGTGCTCTGGAAGCTCTCCTTACTGACCTCCCTGGATGTCTAGAGAAGGGAAGATACAATGAATCAGGACATTCGGAATGTTTCAGGACAGAGGGACTCTTTTGTGCTTACAGGAGTCTCCCTAGTGCTTATCCTTAATGTCCCCGACTTGTGACCTGCTTTCTATGTGCAGCAAAGCCAGCCTCCTCATGATTCCCTGGGTGTATCCTGCATTCACCCACTTCTGAGGCTTTGCTCAAGCTCACCTCTGTGTCTTAAATGCCCTTCTCCTACATTCATTGTCCAAGTCCTTTCTCCCAAGTCACATCAAATTTCTGTCCTCCACCCCCAACCCAGAAGCCTTTCCTGAAGCTCTCATGAGGGTTGATTCTGTCCTTTTTCCTACTGCTCATTGTCGATGTCTCTGTGTTTTCTCTATGGTCAGCGTCTACTTGGATCACGTCATCTGCGATGGTGTCTGTCTCTGTTACTAGTCTATGAGCTCTCAGAATGCAGAGACACAGCTGCCTTCATTTCTGCTATCCCTGTGGGCACTCAATGAATATCTGTTAAATGGAATTAAATTGCGAATTATCGCTGGTGGGTGAATTTTAAAGGATGTGTGATCTAGCACATCAAATATATATAAATATATATATTTGTATATATTTATGTGTATATATATTTATATATATATTTGTTATATATAACAAAAAGGTAGGATTTGAACCCTCATATATGTTAAACTCCACTGGCATATTTCATGACCTGTGTGGATCTGTATAAAATTCAGATGTGCAATTCTTTTAATTCATTGTTGAGCCCCATGAATCCTTGTCTTTTGTGAAACTAGAGGGCCAGCTATATACATCCTGATTGGAAAAAGAGTGAGAAAGTTGGTTAACTAGTTAATATCCTCTATAGCCACTTTTTTTTTTTTTTTTTTTGGCCAAGTAAGATAAAAGCAAACTAATGGGGAAGTAGAGGCCAGATTGGGGAGAGTGAGCCCAGATGTTCATAATTCTAGGTGGGTAAGGGTCTTTGAGATCACAGAGGAGAGAGTCATATATTCTACCAAGGCCTGGGGCTGGTGATAAATGGTTCTCAGCAGATCAATTGGAGATTTGGGGAGTTTAACTCAAACACACAATATGGCAGCTTACGAACGAGCCAGGGCATGGTTTTGAGCATTGCAAGATTTAGGATGACCTGTATGTCAAAGACGACACCTTCTCCTTTTGCTAGGGGTAGGTGGTGGGTTCTGGACGGATCTGCCGTCCAAATTCAGAAGGGGTCATCGGTGTGGTGACAACAGCCTCTGTGGTTAATTTTACACCCAGTCATGCTTGGCACCCTGCTTGGGGGTGAGGCCTTGAAGGCACAGTGGCTGGCAATCAGCCAGTGTACGTGGCTTCAGCTTTAACAGGGTTAGGCTCTGTGATTTTGCTTGCTTGTTGCTCTTGATCATTTTTCTCTTCTGCCTTTTATTTTTCCCCCAGACCTTTTGGTACCCAATGATTTTTGATTAATTTATTTACCATTGTTGGATGATTGATGTTGTTTTGTGCTGGTACTTTGTAACTTTCCAATTCTTCTAGTTGTCAAGATGACAGCCCCCTGATGATGAATTAGACCCTGTCCCTCGCTCTTTTTATTCTCCCTGTGTGCCAAGGCTCTTGGTTTTCAGCAAATATAAATATTTCTAAATGCAGACTTAATGATCGGAGTATACAACAAAATCTGGAAAGATCTATGATACTTTCATACTTCTTTATGTTTACACTGAAATTCAATACATTGTGTTTTTTCTCTATCTGTTCTACTTTAGATTTGGGGAATCCACTTTGCTTTTGGAGAATCTGCTAAGCTATTTTCCTGCACGTCTGGGGTCTTCTAGGCATAGTTTTCCTTTCTCACTTTCTTGTCTCCTATTGTCTCCCTGAGTTAGATGAACTCACATTCTTCTACATAATGCATAAGCATGGGATGGTGGTGAAAAAAGATACTTTTATTTGTTAAGTCTTTATTTGCCTCACACAATGAGTGGTACTTTTCTATTAAGTTCATAAAATATTTATTGAGGACCTATTATGAACCAGGAAAACCCTAAGAACCTTTGTACAAGGTAGTCATGTTAATATCAATTTTATATGCAAGGCAACTGAGGCTCTGGTAGGGTAATCAATATGTTTTAATTCAAACAAGTAGGAAATAGTAGAGCAGGGATTTGAGCTCAGTCTTTCTGACGTTAGCAATTGCATTGTTTCCATGACACTGTTCTGAAGGTGACCAGGGATGGACAAAGGAACTCCTAGAGCCTCAGAATTTGGAAGAAACAATAAACTTCCTCTACATGGGTGGTTCTCAAACTCGTAATTAGATGCGTGCTTGGTCAGCTACATAAAAATCACAGCAAATGCTCATTGAAATACAGATTCCTAGGCCTTTCCACAATTGTTAAGTCTGGATTGGCCCAGAACTTTTATTTTTAAAACATTGCCTATGTTATTCTGATTCTCAACCAGGTTCGCAAACCAGTGCGATAAGCCAACTGTTATCTAGAGTAGGACTTTTCTTGACACCTTCATTGGGAGATGTCCATCCAGCTTCCAGGGTAAGAAACGCAGCCCATGTTGTAGCTTCCAGTAGTGCACAGCTCTGAAAAATTTTGGAAAATTCTTTCTCATATTGACCTATTACCAGTTTCTCTGTAACTATAGTCTGTGATACTTATCATGCAAATAATAGGTGCTGCTGATTTTGCACTCACTGTGTGCAGACGTGCTAAATACTTTAGATCTGTTTTACCACTCAAGTGCCTCCCAACTACCTGAGGCTGGTATTATTGTCATTCCCATTTTGCAGATGAGATCATTTCATCCTGAAGATACAAATGGTATGTTTCTTTCATCTAGTCTGTATCAGGTCTTCAGATGTTTGCAGGTAGCATCGTTCCCAATGTCTCTGGCTGATAAAATGAAGTTGCAATAATTCACTATGACCCAAAATTCACCAGGTGCTGACTTTTTCCAAGGCAGATGCTAACTTTGCAAAGATGAAGATCCCCCGGTTCTTGACAATCTACAACTGGGGCGCAGGAGGATAGAGAACATCAGGATAAATAACTTATGCATTTGGGAGCTTAACACCTAGGTGATGGGTTGATAGGAGCAGCAAACCACTGAGCACGTGTTTACTTGTGTAATAAACTTGCATGTTCTGCACATGTATCCAGACCTTAGAATGTAATAAAAATTTTAAAATACAACACAGAAACAATCTACAATTGAGTGAGGGAGACCCAGGTAAACTTGGACTTAGCTTTGTGTGTGAGCCTTGCCTCTTTAACTGGACTATGAGTCTTTGTGGGCAGAGCCTCCAGATTCTCCAGTTTTCTTCCTTATGGTGGAAGGGTTTGAATGGATGATGGGGACTTAGTAAAGACACATTGTCCTCGATTGATAGTGAACATGTCATCCAGCAAACTCTTTTTTTGGCTTTCATGTTTCCTAGGTGAGTCAAGTGATTGGACAGAGAGGAGGGTATGAGGCTCTCCCTGGATCCCTAAGGCCTCGGCCTTTGAGAGGGCTCATGAATTTCCTTGGAGTCCCTGCATCTGTGATGTGGGGAATGTCTCCCTGTGAGATACTAGCTGGCCACAGTCTCCTAAGCAGAAAGTAACATATCACAAAAGATAAAGTGCAGGATGTATAAACAGAAACATGTGGGTATCCTATCTACATCATTGACTTTCTCCATGGTCTTGGATCTGTCTTTATGCCGTCACTGTTGTCATCTGCCAAATGGGAATGCCAATTCTTTTCCAGTTCTTCAGGATATGCAGAAGGAAGCATTAGTTATTATTAATGTACTTTAAACCCCTTGGTGACACTAGCTGCATACATATAGATCTTTCTTATTTTAAACAAGAGATGGTAAACAAAACCAAGGAATATTAAATTATAAATTTACAGAAGAGATAAATTACAGAGGTAGTTATTATTTAAATTGCAGAAATATTTCTCATTTTCAGCCCAGGGTTCCTTTACAAAGCAATCTGTCTTGTGCTTTTAAAAAAAGTAATTTAATTTACAAAAATTTGATTTGCATGCAACTTTTTAGAAACATTTATCATGTAAAGTGAGACATCATCCGACTGAATTAGAGAATTTACCAATATGTTTTGGCTTAGGATGAATATCACTTCCTCCAAGGATGTGAATACTGGCAAATTGAATCTCACTTCTCCCCTTCTCAAACTGAGACTGTCCAAGTCCAGGTTTGAAGCATCTGGTCTGAGAATTAGTAGCCATGGTGGAAATACTTGGATTCATGATCTAGATCTGTTAATAAATCAGTCATGACCTCAGAGAAGTCAACTTCCCAAGGCCTCAGTTTCCTCATCTGGATTGTTGGAGTTGATGTTCCTTCCAGCTTTCAGGTTTTTCAATAGTACTCACTGCTAAAAGAAGTGATCTGAAATCACAAAGGGCAAGACCCGGCATCCTGTCGATGTGCAATAAATCTATACATCATTCACTGAATAAAATTACAATGTTCATTTATTTCCAACCAATTTCTCCAAGTTGGAAATGCTCCAAGTTTATGACAAAGAAAATAAAATGAGTTCAGAAAACCGTTTTCCTTATTCTGCACTGACTTGATCTCTCTTGACGATTTCTTGCATCCTTAAGTCTGGTGAGAAGAAGGTTGGTTCTGTGCAAGTATTGGGGTTCCCTCCGTCGTAAAGGAAAGAGTCCTGCAAACTGAAATGCTGCGTTCATCCTAGATTGCTACTGTGCCTTTTACATTTCAACTGCTGCAATTGCAGATGATAGTTACAAGTAGCGAAGAGATACAGAGACATGGTGGCAGCTCGCTCTCCTCTCCTCTTCCCTGGTTTCCCCACCCCGGCCAGCGCCTGCCTTTGCATTTGCCGCTGCTGGCCAGCGTGCCAGCCTCCTGTCAGCCTGAGTCGTCTGTGCCTCCCTTCCAAGCCATGAATCATC